>VNKF01011933.1:0-140564 GCA_008044355.1 Drosophila lacteicornis
GTGGGGAGTACTAAAAAAACGAATTGGAGGCTTTAAGCCCAAAAACAAGGAAGAATTGTGGCAGAAAGTGAAATCCGAATGGTATGCCATTGATCCCTTGATTTGCACCAATCTAGTGAATTCTATGCACCGTCGGTGCATTGCAGTTATAAAATCTAAGGGCTGTACCACTAAATATTAATTAAAACCATGTTTCGACTACAAAATTTGAGAAAATACCTATGATTTCTGAATTTATCCATTTTGTTTCTATTATTTTTTCCAAGGAGAGCAAATTGAATTAATTTTTGTTTGTCCTTAGCCAGTTTGAAAAAAATTTGTTGTTTATTTTTATAATACATACTATAATATATGTTAACAAAAAAATAATTAAATAAATATCTGTTAAAGACCTTGAGAAAAAAAAGAAAAAAACGGACGCAAAAATCTTGTTTCTATTATTTTTTCCACCACTGTATAATGTAATCTCCTATGGGGGGGGGTGCTGATCAGCGAAATGATTATGTTTGATTATATGGGGAGGGGGGTTCTTGGACAATGATTACGTAATTACTCAAAAAAACTCAAAAACTGAACACTCAAATCTCACACGCATGCACGGAGGATAATATAATATTTATATTTTTCTAATATTTGTTAAGGACGAATGTTTTCTAGGATTACAATATGACTAATTGTAATCATATGTTTTTTATATATGTATGAGATAATTACTGGCAATAACTGAACCCCCAGAAATATTAAACATACGAGTATGCGCAATTCTAATGAAAACACATACACGGAGAATCACAAACGCTTCCATTTAGACGCATGTTTTATTTAAATTGGAATTTGAAGCGAAGCGAGACAGGAGTAATTACTTGTGTAATCCTGGCAAATACCAGTGCTTGACTAATTAATTAACAGCTTGGGTGCCTGATGGGGTATAAAAGCAGCTTGGCCCGAGACTGAGAGCAACAGCAGAATCCAGAATGAATTCCAAGATCGACATCATCATTGCAGCCGTGGTCCTGATGTTGCAGGCCGCCTTGGACCCCCAGGTGAGCTAAAGCTTCTTATTAAACCCGGTACCCATAGGGTAGAAGGGTATTATAAGTTAGTTAGTTAATCGAGAATGTATGTAACAGGCAGAAGGAGGCATCTCCGACTCCATAAAGTATATATATTCTTGATCAGCCGAGTCGATTTAGCCATGTCCGTTTGTCCGTCTGTCAGTCTGTCCGTGTTGGTTAACAGATCTCAGAGACTATAAGAGCTAGAGTTACCAAATTTGGTGACAACATTGAAATCTGTTGCACACAGATTAAGTTTGTTTTCAAATTTGACACCGCCCACTTCCGCCCCCGAAAATTTTAAAAAACTTTATATAAGCTATAGTCGTAATTTTGGGCTTAAAGTAAATAGAAAAATCAAATGAGTAGGCATTTGCGGACGTTTTCTAAAAAGTTGAGTAAAATCGGATGATAAACATGGAAGTTATTAAACAATAAAGTTTCCGTGTATGCCTCTCTTCTTCTTCTTCTAAGCCGCCACAAAGGCAGTATCGAAAAAGAGTGTTGCGTGCTTTTGGGCGCAGTATTAATTCGTATTGCAGCTGCGTACAGCTTCAGAATTTGTCTTTTTCGTTGCTCAACATGTTTTTAGCAACATTTGTCAACATTTTGTTTTATCCATGTCCGTGTGCTATTTAATTTCACGCACAATGCTTTGGGTACCGGGTATCCCACAGTCGGTCACACTCGACTGTAACGTTCTCACTTATTAAGCTTAATAAATAAATGTTTTTCAAATCCTAGCTCACCTTCTCACCGGATTGGGGTAACGGTAACGGGTCTCCGCGTTCCTAGGGACCCGGTCTAATTCTTCGAGCTTGTCCACGGCAACTGCCGCACCTCCAACAAGATGCTGCTCGCGATCTTTCACTTTGTGCAGTTCCAGGTAGTCGGCATTTAGATTTCATGGAATTTTTGTTTTCCCAACAAGAATAAATAAGCGCATCGAAAAATGTAGTTCAAAATGGGTATTATCTACAGGGGAACTTCATGCTTTTCCCATCCTTCAACTTTTCAAGTTCATCTCCCCAAAAAAAACAGCTAGCCACAAATTAAATTTAATTTCATATCGAAAATTGCCACAATTAAATCATTTGACTCATGATGACACCCCCCTAATGGACACCGCTGGTGCTTAAGTTCCGGTGGTTCAGTGGCCCACGGGTTCAGTTCGTCGGTGAAGTTCAGAGGATCAGAATGTGTGCGATCTGTGGCTCCCCTAAAGTTCTCCAGACCCTCATAATTCTTTGGGTGCTCTTTATATCCCCAACTGTCAAGTGTAAGTTTTTTTTAAATCTCCCTCGGCCATTCGTCGATGCTTTAAAAATACCAACAGGTCGTGCCAATAGATCTGTTTGAGTTATGTGATTGTGTCAGTTCATCGTCGGTGTCATTCCATTTAATATGTCAACATAAATAAAGAAATCCCCACAACACATAGCTTGTAGCTTATAGCATCTGTTCATCATCTAGCACCGAATATAGCAAATGATTCTAATCGGATGTCAAGCGCCACTGGCCCAGTTATTTTAATTTCCCCAGAATTAACGATGCATTTCGGTGTGAATTAATCATTGGACTTGCAATTAACGCGGGTGAATAATGGTGCAGTGAGTTAATTTTACAAAATGTGCATTTCCCGAGCGATTGTTAGGGTTTTTGTATGAAGATATAAAAGTAATGTCTGTATGATGCAAGTAATGGCCCATGAAAAAAAAACATTATTTTATAGTGTATTTAGAAGAGGTTGTAATAACACGTTTTAGTAGGAAATCTTGTAATTAAAGAATTAAAATTTATGCAACATTATTTTCTTATCCAAACTCAGATATTACAAAGTTGTAATTCTAGCAATAAAAAACGTTATAAAATCAATAGACTTTGAAATTCTGTGCATTTTTTTTCTAAAATTTAAATACAATAGGGTGAAAAACATGGGAGTTATTAAACAATAAAGTTGGAGTTTATGCTAAACCAGTGCAACATCGATATGATGATAGCATCTATGAGTGTTGCTCAACATGTTTCTAGCAACATTTTCCCTGCAAAATTTGTCTAGCAACATTTCCCTAACAACATTTACTTGAGCACTTTTCGCCATGTTAGATTATAGCCAAGTTTTTATATAAATTGCTCTATAAGATAGGAAATAATTAAATAGGAGTAATTAAGCTATACTTTTAAATTAAAGCATATTGCTTTGGGTACCGGGTATGCCATAGTAGCTTTCTTACTTATTTAAATTGCTTAAGTCATATTATTCATAAAAATATAAGAGTAAATATTTATGTTACTAACTTTTGGTGCTTAATAAAATCTAAGTTCGTTAGAGTATACATTTTTAATTTAATTTTTTTAAATTTGAAACATAATGCTTTGAGTACCGGGTATACCATAGTAGCTTTCTTACTTGTTTAATTTGCTTTAAATCATATTATTCTTTAAAATATAAGAGTAAATATTTATGTTACTAACTTTTGGTGCTTAATAAAATCAAAGTTCGGTAGAGTATTAATTTTGGACCCCCCATAACCCCCAAAACCGCTCCTGAACTATGCTATTCCACACGATTCTTTGGATAATTGTGCTCCACTAAAAATACAATTGAATTAAAGTCATTACGTACTTGCCATGCTCCACTTGGCCAGGCTGCAATTGGCCGAAAAAAGCGAGAGTTGCGGGACAGTTGCCACCTGGTGGCCGAGCAGCAAGCACGGATAAACGGAAACGGATACGGATACGGATACGGAGTTACGGAGTTACGGTTACCAGAGTCGCAATGGTGCTGCTGGACGAGTTCTGTGTGAAGGTGTACTTCTGGCCGTTTCTCTCCTACTTGGCCAGCATCAAGGGCTGGTGTCCGCTGTATCCGCCAGGTTACTATCCCATCTATGCGCTGCCTCCGCCGCAGCCGCCACAGCAGTTCCCACCGCAATTCCCGCCACTGCCACTGCCACAGCCTCCTCCTCCTCTGCCGCCGCAGCAGCCAACTGGTCCACTAATACCGCTTCCGTCCACACCTGCAGTGATCCCTACGTTCCAGCCCACGCCGCCTAACCCACAGACGCCGTCGTTGCCGCCGCCACTGATTACCACGAGTAGCAGTACCACTTCAAGTACCACCACTTCCTCCACGACGACGACGACGGGAGTGACCACTCTTAGTACAGCCGGGACCACTCTTCCGGTTCCGGTGCCCACGTGTCCCTCCCAGCCACTGGTTTGCTTGCCCGGCGGAGCCCGTCCGCTGCCCAACTGTCCCTGCATCGATCCGCGCCAGCAAAACTCGCCACTGGTCTCCGGATCCCCGGGAGGGCCTCAGATCGGTTCGGATATAATGGTGTTCATGCCGCTGAATGCCGGACGTAGGCGGCGTCGTCGCCGAAAACGTCGGATACTCTACTAAGATAACCAACTAGCCACCACCTATACACACACACACCACACACACATTTCACACACCTTTTCCCACAACCAAAAGGCCTGCATTTACACCCCAAAAATTAGTCAAAATAAAAACGATCACAAAATTTATAAAAAGCATACCGAATTGGCCAACTAAATTTATCTAAGAAAAATTTGGGAGAATCCCCTCCTGCCACGCCCTCTCCCAGTCACCACGCCCTGCTCTCTGCTCTCTCCACAGCTCAGACCTGCTACGACGGCCGATCCCGGCCAGGCAGCTGCCTGCCCTTGACTTCCTGTGATCCTTTGATGGAGGAATATCAGGGTCAGAGCAACGAATTCAGCACCTTCCTGGGCCAGTCCATATGCGGTTTTGATGGCTCCACGTTCATGGTAATCTTTTTGGTTTGACATATTTGTTTGATCAAGAATTTATAGCTATCAATTTTGATAAAAGATTCATTAAAAAATGTGGGTTTCTCTTAGAAATTTATTAAATTTGTTGCCTAATTGAAAAAATATTTTTAACTATAGTCAAAACTTTCAATTATTTTTATTTCTGGATTTTTAATCTGATTATTCAATTATTTCTTTTTTATATACATTTATGTATTCACATTTTCTTGTCACACACTTTTTTTTGCTTATTAATAATTTTTAAAGAGTTTAATGAGGCAAAGCTTTTGCAATTTTTTTTTTTGCAGTTTTTAAATATAATTAAATTAAATTCGCTAAAATCAATTTTAGTATCTGCATAATAATTGGTCTAAGCATTTTTAAGCAGGTAAAAGATATTAAAATATTGTTTGGGTTTCCACTCAGAAAATTGATTTTGTAATTTAATATTATTTTTGTGGCAAAAAAAACTGTAATGTAGATCAAGTTATTATATTTCAATGTTTGTAGATTTCTCTGTTTTATTTTTAATATTTTTGTATGACTTTTTAAAGCTTAGTTGCCTTGTTAAGTATTTTATAAAATAGAGTTTAAGAGAGATCAACCATTTTTAATATGTGCAGAAATTATTTTATAAATTCTTAGAAATGGATTACATATACATATTAGGGTTTTTAAAGAAAATTGATAATTTTCCAATAAGTTTATGTCAAGTTAGTTAATTATAATTTTATTTTTATTCAGGTTTGTTGTGCCTCGGATCGCAGTGGTAATGCCAGGAGCAGGAAGGATCTTCTGGCAACCACGGCAGCACCCTTTGGCTTCTTTCACTTCTCGCCATTGAGTGGTGGACCCACAGCCACTCCAATGGTGTTCCAACCCACACCGCCTCTGAACCAGATCCAAACGGTGGTGAGCCCGAGCTTTAATCCGCCGCCGCCACCTGCTCCTCCAGCAGCACAGGTTGCGCCACAGTTGCCACGTGCTTGCGGTGTAAGTGGCACTTACTCCAACCGAGTTGTGGGTGGATTGGAAGCCAGGAAGGGTGAGTTATTCCCTTAAAGGGATTTAAAGAATTTTTTGTTTAATATATTCAGTGGATTAAATCCCTTTTAGGCGCATATCCCTGGATAGCGGCTTTGGGTTACTTCGAGGAGGCCAACAGGAATGCTCTGAAGTTCCTTTGCGGTGGTAGCTTGGTCCACACTCATTATATACTAACTTCGGGGCACTGCATCAATCCCATGCTGACTCTGGTGCGTTTGGGAGCCCACGATCTCTCCAAGCCAGTGGAGCCGGGGGCAATGGATTTCCGCATTCGAAGAACCGTGGTCCACGAGAACTTTGACCTGAACTCCATATCGAATGATATAGCGCTGATTGAGCTGAATGGATTTAATTCTAACTTGCCAGGTAAGTGATTTATAATTAAAATAATTAATTAATTATAACTTATAGATTTTTACCCAGCTAACATTGCCCCCATTTGCCTGCCCGAGGCGGCCAAGTTCCTGCAGCAGGACTTTGTGGGCATGAATCCCTTTGTGGCCGGCTGGGGAGCCGTAAAGCACCAGGGACCCACATCCCAGGTGCTGCGAGATGCCCAGGTGCCGATCGTATCCCGGCACAGCTGCGAGCTGAGTTACAAGTCCGTCTTCCAGTTCGTCCAGTTCAGTGACAAGGTAAGTCAGTCAGTCCTGAGCGAAGGGGAATCCCCGAGCTTAATATAATCGATTGTAACACGTTAATCCTTTGCAGGTGATGTGCGCGGGCAGCTCCAGCGTGGACGCCTGTCAAGGGGATTCCGGTGGACCATTAATGATGCCCCAGGTCAGTTACATCGAGTGTTCCCCCTCTCTCGTCGTGAGTCACGTTGCGTTTTTAACCAGTTTTTGGCCAAGTCTTCGTCTTCAAGGTGGTTAAGTGTGTTCCGCCCCGCTAATTGGCCATGTCGGTGACGCAGATATATGTTTTTGTTAATTTACGAAAATCTCTGATGACTTGCAGACAACAGAATTTTTTATTATTACCAAAAACCTACATTCTTTAACCCATATAGTAGAAAACAAAATATTGCAGGGTTTATTAAGAGGATTTACATTTTATCTCTTTAAAGATAAACTAAAAATTAATTTTCAAGTCTTTTCTAGTGATTTCTTATTTAATTATTAATTATTGTTATATAAATACTAATTCATTTAATTTCAAATAGAAAATATCAGCTTAGAAAAGATTTTTTTTTTAACTTAGTAATATTTAAAGAAATATTCCCAAATGTTTATCTTTCTTTATTTTTTCATATTATAATTTTGATAATTTTTAAATATGGACTTTATTTTTATGTAATATAAGATCAAATTGGGCTTTTTTTCGTGTTATTTTTATTCTTTATATAGATTTAATTAACTCTATCCCTTCTTAACCCATTTTTCTCACATTTCCCTCAGCTGGAAACTAATGGCTACAGGTTCTACTTGCTGGGATTGGTCTCCTTTGGCTATGAGTGTGCTCGGCCCAATTTCCCTGGGGTTTATACGAGAGTCGCCTCCTACGTTCCATGGATCAAGAGGCACCTGTCATTGGCCTAGAATGTCACATATCACTGGGATGTGTCATCCGAATTGAGGGCACTTAACACACAAGAGAAATTAATTCCTAAATGCAATCAATACACATTTTTACCCACCGGAATTTCCGCAATAAATATCATGTTTTTATGTTTCCATTTGATTTAAGGCTGATTTGGATCTTACATTCATTTTTTGCTGAACATTTGCATCAATTGAATTTATTTTTGTTGATTTTAAGGGAGGAAGCGTGTTTTGCCGAGCAAATAAATCAAAAGATAATACATTTTGGGTATATCAATTACCATCAATTAAAATATAATGTAATATATAAATTCAAGTTTGTTTTGAATACAAATTGAGTAATAATAATTTATTTAACATATTGAATAACTTGTTATATATTTCTATGGGTAATAATAATACATTTCTTATATTAAATATCTTTCTATATATTTATTTAAATAATACATCTACAAAGCTTGATTATTTGTAAGATTACTGAGAGTTTTACTGTTAATAAATGCAATGTTGTGTAAATGCAAAATAATGCCCCTTCAATCATAGTTAATCAAGCATTTATTCAGTTTTATACGTAATACTGGTAAGAAACTAGCTAGACAGTGGTTGTATAATTTTTATTACCTTTGGGAATCTATGATACAACCACTTGCTGCGTAAAGAACCCAATTTTATGGCTATATATATGTATATTGGAGAATGTCTCTGACTAAAGGACTGAGACTTTTTCATTTGTCGAGCCGGAACCCAAAAAGAGTAATTCTTCGGGTGATTGCGACTGGTATTTCCCGCACTTCGCTGCTAAGGCCCCCCGCTGTTACCTGTTACCTATAGCTTTATACCTGAACTGCATGGCCAAGTGTTCCGAATTAGTCACAAAAAATAGTAGAACGGACTGCATCGATCGCATGCCAATTGGGTTTCGGCAGCAGCAGCTCCGCTCCTCGGAATTCTAATCAGATAGAGTGCCCCACCGCCGGGTTTTGAGATCGAGATGGAATGAGATGCCGGATCGAAGGGGTATATTAAACAAGTGCTAACTGTGATCGCACACCAAATGATAATGCCCCATGCACACACACTCGGATGGCGTCATAGCTGAACTCTCCCTCTCTATCATTTTAGAGGGATCTTCGGACAGGCAGAAGTGATTAAGTTGAATTTATAGAAGTTTCATGAAGAAGTCTTCTATAAACTGCTAATTAATAAGTATTTTCTTGAGAGAATCAAAGTCAAAATAACTTGATTTAATGTAGATCCTTAAGCTTGTTTAATTTGTAGTATAAAAATGATATATAATTATAATTAAATACAATTTGGCTTAATTTTAAGGACCATAATATCTTATTTTATTACATTTAAAACTCAGAACAATTTCCCAATATCTAGATAGATATATGAATCAAATATTATCTCCAAACCTGAGAATTTATTATCCAATTATCTCTGTACCTCCATTCATTGCTTATTCTCGATGGGAAGCTGTAATCTTAGCCAAACAATCAGCGATCGAGCTTTTGAGGAATACGATCTACAAAGTGAGTATTTCAATGCTAATCGCATTGTAAAAATAGAAGCCAAAGCCACTTAGAATGTCGCCGGCGGCTTACTAAGTTAATAGTTGTCTAAGTGATTCCCAATTGACATGTCAACGGTATCCGTTTTAATTTACCTTGATTAATGGCATTTATCATTCTTGTTTTGCGATCGATTCTAATTGAGTCACCAAATTCCCGGGAGCACAACGGTGACAAATTGAGAGTGGCACAAGGTCGAGACTCATGGCTCAATTTAAGAATTCGCCATTTAAATAATGCCATATTATTCGTACCTCCCCTATTATTAGTAGTCTGTGAGATCCATATTATTATGACTGGAAAAATAAATAAATATTTGTTGCTATTTTTGGTGGCGAAGCTGGGAAAATCATTTCCTAATCTGAATTGGCGAATTTGGTGCTTTTTCCGCCTTGATTAATATACTTAGAAGGCTAATTGCGTGTTCGCTGGGCGAGATGTGAACCCCAGGAGGAATGATTGCAGCTTCATTTACACAGAAAATAAATATTTACTTTGGAATGTAATGGAAGTAGATATTATTTTATATTTAAGTAAAAGTGATGTCACAAATATTAAGTAAAATGAAAAGAAATGTACAAAGAAAATGAGATTTTATAAGATAAAATTTACAACAAATATAAAATGAAAAGAAATGTACTAAGAAAAGAAGATTTTAGAAGATTAAATTGAGTTCTTATTAAAATACATATTAAATTGCTATGATATAATATTTATTACATATTCTATAATATTAAATAGTAATTTTTATATATAATTTAAAGAACTTAGCATTTAGATACATACAAATAAATCTTTATCAAGATCAAACTATATTTTAAATATATAAAAATAATAAATAAAATAATCTTATTAAAATACATATTAAATTGCTATGATATTACATTTATTACATATTCTATAATATTAAATAGTAAATTTTATATTTAATTTAAAGAACTTAGCATTTAGATACATACAAATAAATCTTTATCAAGCTAAAACTATATTTTAAATATATAAAAATAATAAAATCAAAGTTCAATGTGATCCTTTTTTATATACATTTTTTGAAGTGCACTTTCCCGGCGTGAGAGCTTCGGGAGAATCTAAGCCAGCGAGAGAGAAGAGAAGAGAAGAGAGAGAGAGAGAGCGCTCGCTGTAGATTCAATGGGAAGACAAGACCCCTTATAAAGCTCGGCTTTGAGCTCGACGCAGGCCAATCTCCGAAGAAGCTTCCGTAGGTCAAGACGCAGCTCTCTCCACTTCTCAGTCTGATAACGCTCCTCAACCGGTGAACGTCGCTAGTCTCCGGATATAAACCCCGATACGTAACCGATCTCGCCATGAAGTCGCCGTGCGGTCTTAGTGCTGTGATTATAATTCTCCTTCTCGCGATCGGCCACGCCCCGCCGCCCACTGCCGCCCAGTTCAATCAGCGCAGGCAAGGTAGTCGCCGCTTAAATAATTAATTAGTGGAGGAAAAAGCTCCGCCTCGCCGCCACATATCTGTCTAAAATCTAATATCTGTGTAGAACCCCTTGAGTTGCGACTAACAGAAAACCAGTTCCCACTAACAACGCATCGCGGAATAACAAAATACGAATTAAATTTCACCAAACACATTAATACGGTGATGTCGCATTTGAAATGAGCAAAAATAAGACGAAAACTAAACCAAATATTGATGAGTTCAGGCCCCTAATTTGCACAGAACCCAGTTAATAACAACCATAAAATGGATAGCCCCTTGTGAAACTTTAAAAACATAAAAAAGCTAAACAAAAACTCAGACAGAAAGCTTACTTCATTTTTAATAAGTGAGAAAAAGAACAGAAAGCTATGTCTAGAAGTTAACTGATATTTTTAGAATATTTTTTTATACTTAGTAAAGGTAAAGAGCGAGCTAAGTAAAATAAAACAATAATTATAATTGTCTGGCAAACTTAGCTCAGAGTTTAAAGGTTTCACTCTTACTCCCTGAGTGTGTTATTAACTTTTTCTATTAGCATTTCTTTTATTTTCTTCTTGTTAAATCAGGCAATATTTATTATACATTTAATATTCCCATAACTGACAAGACTTCAAAGCCCTTTAATCATCATTAAAGATATATTTTTTTGTGTGTGCTTTATGAACTTGTTCACGCTTGTGTTAACACATGCGACATCTTCAAGTTCAATGGCAAGTTCGCTGCTCAAGTCTTTCGATTTGTCCGCTAATGCGGCTATTTGTATGAACTGCAAAATAATAATTAAAAAATAAAAAACCCCAAGTTGTTTCGGCCAGTCGTGTGTGTGTGTTCGAGTTCAAATCCAATTCACGAAACCAGTCATCAAGGTCGCATTTTCAACTCGGACAGCGACTCGAACACGGGCACAAGCGAGGCACCTGTTCCCCTAGAGCACGTATCGTAAAGATCAGGATATATACGTAATACGTAACTGGGGATGCCAGTCAAGCCAGTTATAACCGAATAGTGTACTATAAAGTACTAAAAGTACTTTCTAGTTGAAGATATTAAATATGAAAGGTTATTAGGGATCAGTAAATTTTAAAATAAAAATCTTAACAGTTTCTTAAGCTTTGCATTTGAAAAATTTGTGTTTGCTAAAGCTTTGAGGTAATTGCAAACTTATTTATTGTTTTTATTTTTTAAGTATAGCCATGATGTATAAGCTGTGCACGTTTTTTTTTTTTTTTGTTAGGCTTTCATGTCTCTAAAGAAGATTTATTATATGAAATATGTCACTTTTTAGACCAAGACTTGTAGGCTTTTGAAATGTAATATATCTTATCTCATTATTTTTACATATTTGAGAGAAGTTGAAATCGGTTTTGGGTTGACTGTTTTGTGTTTTTGCTAATGATAAAGTGTTGACTTGGTTAAAAGGTGTGAAGAAACATAACAAAATTCCCCTATTCTGTTAGTTTACTGACTCATCCAAAGCTGGAAGCTGGTTCAGAGGCTATTGTGGAATATCTTTATTACTCTGTCTTGCACTCTTCATTTCCGCAAATTTCTAACATCACAAAAAACCCATAGTAAAAGCCATAAACAAATCATTCATATCAGAAAGCATGCTTGCTTCCAAAATTTCATGCTCAAATTCCTTTTTTATAACTTGATTCTTAAAAAATGATTGTATAATTATTTTATGAAATTTGGGAACCACAATCTTATTAATATCAACTAATAAAATGTTCCAAAAACAAATGTAATAATTCTATATTTTTTTATGAATTTTCGGAACCATAATCTTATTAATATCAACTAATGAAATGTTCCAAAAACAAATGTAATGATTTAAAAATAATATTCTCTTTTAAAAGTACACAAAAACCATTTTTTTTTTGCTAATTTTAAAATATAATTTTGGCACCAAATTCGCATTTTTCCTTACGTAATCTCTTTAAACTTAACGTTAAAATTCCCAAATTCCATTTTTTTTAACCGAAGAACATGACTTGATTATTAATAAATGATTTTATAATTATATTATGAAATATAGGAACCATAATCTTATTATTATCAACTAATGAAATGTTCCAAAAATAAATGCAATGATTAAAAAAAAAATATTTTATTTTAAAAGTACACAAAACCCTTTATTTGCTAATTTTAAAATATAATTTTGAGTAAGCTCTTTAAACTTAACGTTAAAATTCCCAAAATTTTATCTTTTTAACCGAAGAACCTAACTTGATTCTTAATAAATGATTTTATAATTATTTTATGAAATTTGGGAACCACAATCTTATCAACTTATCAACTAATGAAATGTTCCAAAAACAAATGTAATGATTTAAAAAAAAATTATCTTTTAAAAGTACTTAAAAAATTATTTGTTCGCTAATTTTAAAATTTATTGCTGACACCAATGTTGAGTTTATCGTTAAATAATCTGTTCAAACTCACGTTAAAATCCTTGTGATATTTTTTTTCGGTTCAGCTCGCCAGAACTGCATCACTCCGGAGAATTACTATGGCAGTTGTGTGACCCTGAGCTACTGTCCCCAGGTGGCCAACATCTTTAGGACCACTAACAGGGAGCGGGCGCAGCGCTATGTGATCGCCCTGCAGCGCAGCTGTGGCACCCGCAACATTAACGGGGATCCGGTGGTAGGGATCTGATCTGTCCTTTCCTCCAGTACTTCATCCTTTGCTGAGCTTTGTCCTGCTTCTCTCTTACCTCGATTTAGGTGTGCTGCACTGAGCCCAGATTTAATCCGGTCACAGAGCGACCCCCCGTTACGAACCCCTTCTTCCCCACAGATCCCTTCCTTACGCGACCCAGGGAAACTACAACGACGACCACGACCACGACCACGACGACACCGGCTCCCCCTCCGGTTACCTCGGCGTCTCCTATCATTGAACTGCGAGGAGATGCTTGCCGTGGACCAGACCTCAAGCCCGGTAACTGTGTGGGTGAGTTAATGGGGTTATCCTTTAAGTAAAGTATCCTTTCTAATGCCACATCCTTTTGCCAATCCCCGCCAGAACTCAACTTGTGTGCCTCGCTGCTGAATGAGCTGCGACTGAAGCAGCGCGACGAGACCTTTGCCCAATTCCTGCGTGCCTCCCGGCAGATCTGCGGCAACAAGGGCACCCAGGTATGCTGTCCCAATGGCATGACCACGGCCACCACCAAGGCTCCCATCTTTCCCAAGAATACGGAGGAAGTGCCGCGACGTCTGCTCAATGTGGAGGAAGGATGCGGCTCTACTGTTGGTTACTACAAGAAGATTGTGGGCGGCGAGGTGAGCCGCAAGGGAGCCTGGCCTTGGATCGCTCTTTTGGGCTACGATGATGCCTCCGAGTCGCCCTTTAAGTGCGGCGGCACCCTGATCACCGCCAGGCATGTCCTTACGGCAGCCCACTGCATCAGGGATGATCTGTGAGTCCAACAGGAAGACTTTTCTTTGAGGTTCCAAGTTCTAAGTTGGTCTCCTTTTGATTACAGGCAATTTGTGCGCTTGGGTGAACATGATCTGACCACGGAGACCGATACCACTCATATAGATGTCAATGTGGCCAGGGTAAGTCCAAGATTCTGGAGAAGATTCCTCTTTTAATTACCCATTTTTTAACCCTTCAGTACGTGGCTCATCCGGAGTATAACAGAAGGAACGGACGCAGCGACATAGCCATTCTGTACCTGGAACGGAACGTGCCCTTCTCCTCCAAGATCACACCCATTTGCATGCCCAAATCCCAGCCTCTGCTCTCCAAGACCTACGTCGGCTACATGCCCTTCGTCGCCGGCTGGGGCAAGACCCAGGAGGGCGGCGAATCCGCCAACGTCCTCAACGAGCTCCAAATTCCCATCTACAAGAACGATGTGTGCATCCAGAGCTACGCTGCCCAGAAGCGCTACTTAAGCGCAGATCAGTTCGATGCGGCTGTGCTCTGTGCCGGCGTCCTTACCGGGGGCAAGGATACGTGCCAGGGCGACTCAGGTGGACCGCTGATGATCCCCGAACAGAATGCCGGCGACACGCGCTTCTATCTGATCGGAGTGGTGTCCTACGGCATCGGTTGTGCCCGGCCGTCGGTGCCTGGTGTGTACACCAGCACGCAGTACTTCATGGACTGGATTATCCAGCAGGTTCAGAACATGCCATAATTCTTGTACTAAGTCATAATAAGTTATCCCTAACTTTAAATAAATCCATAATCTGAATCACTCAAAGTAGCCTAAGCTCAGCACTGGCATTAGCTAAAGATCTTGCCGAAGAAATAAAATAATATTTATTTGGAAATATTTTAAATAATGGAAATATGAATGGAAACTATTGAAAATTGATTTAAAAAATATATTTCTTAATATCCTTACTTCCTACAGTTAAATAATAATATTAACCGTATTAAAAGTAAAATATATTTTGATATCGTTTATCAAGAGCAAAAGCAACTGATAAGCATGCTTGCAACATCCAATAACCGCTTTTTGTGTGAATTTTAGGAAAACAATTGACTAATTCGAAACCGTAGCCCTTCTACGCTTTAATTATAATTTTAAAACTATTAAAAGTAAATAAGCCTTACGAAATCTTGCAACAAAAGCAAAATATACAGATAAGCATGCTTGCAACATCCGAAAACCGATCTCTGTGTGAATTTTAAGAAAAAAATTCAGACACCTTATCCCTTCTACGCTTTAATTATAAATTTAAAATTATTAAATGTAAAATATCTGTACAAAATCTTGTACCAAGAGCAAAGGCATCTAAAAAGCATGCTTGCCACATCCAAAATATGCTTTCTGCGTGAATTTTCAGCAGGAAATCTTTGTCTTAACAAAACAGTACCTAAAAATACCACTCTAACATCGATTTTACTTATTAAATACCTTGAAAACTTATATATATTTAAGCATCTAAGAATTTTCCCTAATGTAAGTGCTGAGCTTAAGATCTTTCCATTTTTCGAGAGCAAATATTGACACTCCTGGCTTTGTTCTCAGGATGTCTAATCTCTGGGTTTGATGCTTTCAAGCAGCAGGATTCCATTTAGGGTTACTTGTGCATCCTTATGCAAATCCAGCGCAAGACGCCCATCAATCATGCTGGTAATGATCGGGAAAAAAACGGGGTTTACTCTATATGTAAATGCGGGGTAAGAAGGCAGCCTGCGTTCCTGGACATGAACTGCATTGTAATTGCTTCGGCAGCCACAAGCGGATTTGCATAACTCAGGAGCAGCAGCCCTCCGGCAGCAGACTTCAAGATGCATCTCCTGGGCGCCATCTCTGAGAAGGAAACAAAGCCTGAGCTCCCCTTGAGTCCTTTCCCTTTCTCCCCCAGCAGATGAACTCAAATCAAAGAAGAAAATAAAGAAACACAAAGCAAGACGAATCCTTTTGGAAGTCAAAACAACGCCTCCCGCGCATTTGTGGCCACATGGCATTGGTTTCCTTTTGTGGGGGACTTCCCAGATTCAAATCGCATCTGGCAGATGATTTAGAGTTCATTAAACTGCATTCCCCTTACCAAAATTTTTTATTGTTGTCCTTATTACAATTAATATTAAGATCACAACAGTAGGAGGGACTGCAATCCTGATCATCAATAATGCCAACTGAAATTTGCATGCCAGGGATTTTTGGCACTAAATTTGCATACCTAAACCCTGGCCACAAGGGTGTTAATTACCAGATTCCCAGCCCCAGATATCTCTGTCGGAATTCGCAAGGGTTCCTTGAGATTGGCAAGGATTAAAGGGGGTTGCCTTTTGCGGCGTCAAGAGGCGAACAAAGGAATTGCCCACAATCGGATATGTAAACACGATCCGTCAATATCAATGGCTCAATATGGGTGCAATTGTGATCTATGATCTCGGTGATCTTTCAATTTGCCCGATGATCAATGAGGGCAACTGTCTGGGCCTTGTATTTTGCAAAAGTTATCACCTATTCAGCGTTTGAATGCTCTATTTGTGAGTTAATGTGAATTAAATGTTATGGGAGATTTCATTGTTTAATTTAGAGAAAGATAAAATGTTCAATTCAAGAAATATTAGTTGTTTTGTTTAATATGGAGAATGATAAACTTTTTAATTCAAGAGCTATCAGTTATTTTTGAGTTAAAGAAAATCAATTATTCTTTATTCTTTGAGTAGGATATTGAAAAAATTATATTTATATAATTATTTATTTATTAATTTATTTTTATATATAATTAAATAATTATGAACAATTGTGACCTTCATGCAAATAGTATTTTAAATCTCTTAATTTATGTTGAAATATTTATTTTTATGAAATATTTATTTATGAAATATTTACAGCCAATTTGTAGCTTCAATTTTCAGATTCCTAAAAAACTAAAACCCCTCCCAATTTTTCTGCTAATAATAATTCCATTTCAAATATTTTTAACTTTTCTAGAACCTTTTATTTACGGATAAATAATGATTTTATTACAGATTTTTTTTAGTATAGATCACAGAGACTACAAACTAATTATTCCTCTTAAAAAATACCTAAATCAAAAGTTTCCTTTTGTATTTCGCTAAAAACTAATTGAATTGCACTGAAATTTTAACGATTTGTGTGGGTCCAAATCTGGCACGACGACGAGCATCCTTCTCCTCCTCCAGCTAGGCCTCTGGCGAGGCTGCACTCCTCTTGAGCGAAAGGACCTCGTTCAGCGTGGGACTCATGGCCAGAGCGGGATTGGCCACGGCTATGATGTTATCCCCGGCGGCGGAGATGACCTGGACACCACTGATGGCGGGACCGGAGCCACTCAAATCCACCGACTCGCTGGGCGGCGATGAGGTCTCCATTTGGCGGGCTACCGGAGACCTTTCACCTTCCAGTCCATTGCAGGGCGTCTGAGGAGGAGTAGGAAATAGGATGCTCTTTTATTTAAGGTTTAAATTTAGGAGTGAACTGCCCTGGTAGAGCTCCAACACATACTCACTGGCATGGTCGGGGAACTGGAGTTGCTGAAGGAGAAGCGCGAGTCATTGTCCTCGTAGTCAGTCGCTTTGCCGAGGCTGGGAAAATTATTAAATGTTAAATTTATATATATATTTTATATATTTCCCAAAACACCCTCATACTCACGAGAACTTGGCAATCTCCGTCAGATCAAACGGCGGCTTGGCGAACTTTTGGTACATGGCAAACAGATTGTAGCGCGAGTCCTCGACAGCTTCCTTTATTTGGTGGAATTGTTTGGATTTATCAACAAGATCAGGGTTTAAACTCTCTCTCTTTCTCAAGGAAGCTAAAGTGAAGCTAAGCGTGGCAAGGAGGCAAAGGCGCAGATAGATGTTTTTTTTTGGGGGGACCAAGGAAGAAGACACGTGGATCGTTGGTTGGAAATTCCGTAGGATTTTATTTATTGACTCAACAGTAGTAGGGAAGGTACACGAAATATAAATATTGCAAGTGACTACCGACTAAATAACTTTGGCATACCAATTTCAACTAACAAGCATTTATGACTAAGGCAAAGAATAATCAGGGTTAGTAGGTGGGTTAATCTAGGAGTTAATAAAAGTCATGCAAATAAATACATATATTAAAAATCAACAATATTTATATTAAAGTTAACTATTGCTAATAATACCAAGTCAATAAAGAATCAGGTATGTAATCAAAACAGTTTTAATTTAAAATCTCCTCAAACACTGTCTAAAAGTAAGCTACAAAGAAAATTCTTATTGCATACTTTTAGACACAGATTTTAGGAGATTTCAAAACTCCAGAGATCTACTTTTTGAATTAAATAACGAAAAATCTACAATAGAAAAGTATTAAAAGGAAAAGTATTATAAAATAGTGTTAATTATGTATAACAACAATTAAACTAATATATTTTACTCTACAAAAGTGTAAGTTAGACCTTCCCACAACCCGAGATATTCTAAAAAGAACCTCTCGACTAGGGTTAGTATTTTTTTTTCAGTGTGTGGCGATCGCGAAAGCTGCAAGGCAAATTTTGTGGGGTTAGCAGGAGGACCTCTGACCCAGAGGACTCCGAAGCGAAGCTGTAGCGTAGCTGAAGCACTGCACCGGGCGATGGACCTACGGCTCTACTTTATCTTGCTTCCTTACCCGGTTCAAGTCGAGCGGCAACTGGGCGGCGGCCTCCGTGGAGGAGAGTCGCTGCCGCTTGGTCGGCATGCCGGCGTCACTGGACTCACAGTCCATATCGCTCGCAGGGATGCCTCCTGGTCCTCCTCCACCTCGTCCACCTCCACTCGCACCTCCTCCCTGAGAAGGAAGCTGGGTGAGCAGACCACCGTATCGGGCAATGCTGGCTGAGTGACCGAATCCAGCATCCTTAACTATTTGGCGAGCCAGCGGGAAGAGCTCATCGCGCCGGGTGAGCAGCCAGATGGTCTGGGGATTCCGGCAGAGCTGGGCGGCCGCCTCATTGACGCACACCTCGTGCAGGGTCAGCGGCTTCTCCGGCCGCCGCTTGCAGTCGAAGCGGCCGTAGATGGCCGAGTACTTACGGATCTCGTCCATGCGCCGCGGATCCTGCTCACCCATGGCGATCACCTGCTCCAGTTCCCGCGTGGTCCGCTTCCGGGTGGTCTGTGCCCGTGGCTCCCTCTGCGGCAGCTGCCTCCCAATCTTCTCAGCACACATGGTGATCCTCTGGATCTGCATCTCGGTCAGCACGGGCGTGAGCTGCGGCGAACTGGAGGATACCTGGTGGGCAGTACTCACAGGCGGCAGGCTGCTGTTGGCCGAAGGATGGGGACTGCTGCTGCTGCTGGTCAGCGGGGTGGAGGGCAGGACCAGGGGCATGGGCACTGGACCCGATCCCGGACAGCTGATCTGAGTTATCAGCGGACTGGGGACTGGGACGGTGGCAGAGGTGGGAACCGCAGTTGCCGCTGGCGGAACCGAGGGCGAGGGCTGGAAAGAGGTGCCAGCGGGATTAAAGGAGGGAAACTTCTGGCTACGGGGCAGGGCGGGCGTGGTGTCCGGATTGAAGATCAAAGCGGGCTTGGGGGGAGTCTCACAAAGACCTGGAAAGTTAATATTTTATTAATATTTAAATTTATATAAAATTTTTATAAGAGAGACTTACCCAAGTGGGGCATCAGGGGACCCTGGAAGAGACCCGGATTATTGGCCCACTCGTGCAGCGCCTTCTGCAGACGGCGGACGTGGAGCGGCTTGGAGGCCATGCCCACCAGGGCCATGATCTCCAGGAACTCCTCCTCGCCGGCGTCGTACAGCTGCTGCACATCATCGCCGCCCATCTCCAGGAGTGTGTCATAGTAGGCCAGCAGGCTGGCTCGCTGGAGCACCCGGTACAGCTGCACCTCCGCCTCGTTGCCCGGCCGCGATGTGGTGATCACTGGAAGACACAAAACAAAACAGAAAAAAACCAAACAGGCTTTTAGCAACGAAAAAAAAATGGTATTTATGGAGTTCTGGCCTGAGACGTTCTCACAATGCTCTCAGGCCATAAGAAAAAAATTTTAATTAAATTCGCTTTTTTAACCAAAAAAAAAAAGGAAGAAAAAACTCGACGGACGTCGTCTGGACCCTAAACCTAAACCCTTTTTTCGGGGCAGCGAGAGCAAAAAAAAGAAAAAACTCGAAAAGCACACAAAAAGGATGAGGCGAGAGCTGGGAACCGGGAACCAGCTCATCTGCATAAGCATAGGTCATAGCGATAAAGCGAGATCAACCCCTTTTGCGAGGACCAAGGATACGATCCGATCAAAACTCGTTAGAAATGCGTCACGCATGCTGCAAGACGCCGTCAAGGATTGCCAGGATCATTTTAATCTTTCCTCATTTATATTTTTTTTTATTTGGTTTTATCACTTTCGATTTTTGGCCAAAAAAAAAAGGTTAAATTAAAATGGCGGTAGGCTGGTCGTGTGAAAGACATACACACCCAAAAAAAAATCATCATAGAACCTATACGATTGTTACATGAATTCTATACTCTTGAGTATGAAAAATTTCTTAATAAGATGCTTATCAATTTAATACTACGAAAGTATACATTTTATACTCATCTGCACCAATATTTCATAATAATCACTAACGCGAAAAACAGAAAAGCACTAAATGCCAGCTAACGCGATATGTTATCGAATTTTCGATATACATAGGTTCGTATAAAAATAATACTCAAAAATACACAATTGAAACTATAGAGTATAAAAACTAAACTTTGGAGTATATATTTGATAGTTTGAATTATAAAATTTATACTAAACTCGTTATACTGCTTGAGTATACTTTTAAGACAATGCGTAGAAAGGTTAAACTCTTGTTTTTTTTTTTGGGTGCAGCTAACGCGATATGTTATCGAATTTTCGATGTAGGTTCGTATAAAAATAATACTCAAAAATGCACAATTGAAACTATAGAGTATAAAAACTAAACTTTGGAGTATATATTTGATAGTTTGAAGCATAAAATTTATACTAAGCTCGTTAAAGGTTAACGCGTAGAAAGGTTAAACTCTTGTTTTTTATTTTTTTGGGTGCACAGAGAATTTCATAGGAAAACCTGGAAAGCCTGCCCTGGCTAGGCAGCGATTTATTGCTCATACTAATGAATCCCGCGCCGCAGAGGCAGTTACTGTTATGGCAGCAGCGGCAGCTCCAGTGCTCTCTAAATGGACGACGCCGTTGACGATGACGAGGATGATGATTATGTCAAATCGTAAATAATTATGTGAGAATATTTCAGGCGGTGACATCGTCTCCAGCCAGCTTTAATTAATAGAAAAACGAGCTGCTGGCCAAGTTAAATTATAACAAACTGAGGGCGAAGGCAGAAAAAGCCGCGTACATCGATTGCCATCCACCGATTCCATTGGTTTTTTCTTTCCAGCTTCTCCAACTGGAAAGCGCATCCACCAACGACAAACACCAAGGCTGAGGATGAGGATCGGCTCTTCTCACTTGTCGCGTCATTAACCCACGCTCCACGCCATGGGGTTGTTACAATTTATGGCTGGCGGCAAAGAATAATTCGCATTCCTATCCGCTTAATTGGGTATATCATAAATAGTTTTCGAGAACTAAAATATCAAACAGGCTCAACTTGAAAGTTGTGATAGTTAGCCACGAGTTAACTTGAACAGCACTCAGCGTTAATAGAGACTTGTTGAAATGGCTTATAAATGTTTGTTAAATCTGGTAATTGAATGAGAAGGTCATACTAGGCAAGCTGGGATTTAGTTCTGTGAAAGTTGATGCTGGTTTAGGTACTTTGAAAACTATATGTTAATAGATATCTTAAGAATTTTATTACAGACAATATTTGTAATTAAAATATGTAATAGCGAATTCATAAAAATCTTTTCTTAAGAGATCGTAAAATTAGAAATCAGAATACTTTTAAGCCCCGTAATTGTCTGATTTAATTTTCTTGATTTCTAAAAATTAATTTAAAAAAGTACGGAAACTTTAGCTGACCACTGAAGGGTTAACCGCATGGCCACACTTCTGCTCTATGCGACTCCCTCTCTCTCTTCTCAGTCTCCCTTTGCTCCACTTGCGGGTATTTAACGCAGACTTGCGTAAGTCCGGGAGTCTGGGGGCTAGCGAGCAAGCGAGAGGGGCATACCTTGGCAGCAATAAATAAATGAGACGTGATTTCAATACACAAATAATGCTGCCAGGAGCAGCAGCAGCCAAGGCGGTGGAAGCGAGAGGAGCTGAGAGGCGAGAGCGCCAGAGTTGGAGTGGTAGACTTGGGGACACTTGGCTGTTTCATCTTCCTCTTCTTCCTCCAGTCTCTCTTGCTCTTCCTCTTTTGCTGCGAATTGCTGCTGATTTTTTATTTATTTAATTTGCGGGTTCGTTTTTTTTTTATCCCCACTGCCTCCGCTTCTTCTTTTTCTGCTGCTGCTGCTGCTGCTTTTGCTGGTGTTCTTATTGTTGTTGTCATTTGCTAAATATGCTGTTTTTATGCGAACGGCAAATGGTAAAGATGGACAAAAAATTAACTGCAGTAACTTTTTAGTTGGCACTTGGCAGCAATAATGACATTCGACGCCACATACCAAGCAGCTGCCCAAGCAGCCAGGACCACAAAACAGTCACACTGGCAGAAATAAATCAAGAAGTATTGATGGAGTGATATTAAGAGGTCTTACTATTTAAGCTCCGTACTCAGACACACGAAAAGTGTTTCTAAGCAGTACGATAGATCGAGAGGGTGAGTATTGACCTCTCGTTTTGGCTTAATGCTTAGGAACACTTTTTGCGTGTCTGAGTACTGAGCTTTAATAAAAGAAAGTATTTATTTACGAGTACATTATGTAAATAACTATTTCTTTTACTTTTCCTTAAAATAAATAATTATATTTCATATTCGCTCATAAAAACAATTCACTTTTTATCGAAAAAAAACGTCAATATTAAAAAAAAACGATTACTTTCTTTTTCGTTACTAGAAGCAACACGAAATAATTTCTTTTAATTTGGAAATGATTTTAGCTGTCTTTTTTAAACTTCTGCTCAAGAGCAATAATTAATTTTTTTTTTTCAATATCTTTTTTAATAAATTTCCCATTTAAATTAAATAAGTAGCTTATATTTCTCGCAGTGCACTGTGCGCGTAAGAGTGACAATGTGTGCGTGTGCGGAGCAGTCAATCGTGCGATCGCTTCGATTATGGGCAAAAAGTAGACGCCGGACTTTGCAGACTTTGACTTGGAGAGTTGGACCTGGAATCGGAACCTGGAGGAAGCTGCAGCCTGGAGCCTGAAGCCTGGAGCCTGGCTCTGGCTCTGGGATCTGGGCTGGGACCAGGGACCAGGGACCAGAGACCGAGACCTCCTCCGCCTCTCTCTGTCTCGCTCTCTGCTTAAGTTGGCATCATCGGCAATGGGCAAGTAACCGAAACTATTTCTCATATACAACGATAAATTAAAAGCCAACGTTTTTCAACGACCAAATTCTTGTCGATCAAAATTCCATTGGTGGCAATAACTTGGCCCGTACGTGCCAATGGCCGATGGCCCCCGACAGACGGCAGGGCCATAACCATAACCTGCACAGGAAAAATAATAATGTCAACTCAATTTCTTAAATATGCCTGAACGCTCTTATCAGGTCGAAGATATCTTATAATTATAGCGGATAATAATAGTTCAGTCCTTATTAGGTTAATGGTAAATTAAGAGACAATATCAGACAATAATAGGTTCTCTAAATCCTTAAAGTGAACTTGGGAAAAAGGAGGTGATTTTTAAGGTTGGAAAACAGAAGAAACATTGATCTTTATGTGCTTCTATAAATATTAAAGGAACGTCCTGTTCCCCAGAGGTTAATGGTAAATTAAACGACAATATCAGACAATAATATGTCCTCTAAATCCTTAAAGTAAACTTGGAAACAAGGAGGTGATTTTTGAGGTTTGGAAACCGAGGAAACATCGATCTTTATGTGCTTTAATAAATATTAAAGGAACGTCCTTTTCCCCAGAGTTTTTCGAAAGAGAAACCCATAGAAGTCCTGATTATATTTGATTATAAATACAGGATATTTTTCTCCGTGTGACGACATTTTTGTTCCGAAAGGCTAAGCATTATTTCCAGCGAGAACGCGTCTCGTTGGTTGAGTCCCTTCAAACTGAGATTTTTTCAAAATTCACAACTTACTACCCTCATCGCTAGGGGTGAGTTTTTACCCCTTGATTCCTTTCATAGTTTTTGCTCACCCCTAAGACATGGCCTATCACCATGAGCTGAATCTAACGGCTGCCTAGGCTAGAGATCCTACCTGGATCCTCGAACAGATCTCATTGGATGCCGTCTGCCATTGCTACCTGAAGGAATCTTAAAACCTGAGCAGATATGCAAAATAAGACACCCCGAGCGAGATTGGCACCAAGGAAGTGGAAACCGGAACCGCAATGCTTTGAGTTCTTTGAGTTTTCTTTGTTATCAGACCAGGGTCCGTTAGGCCCAAGATCCTTGGGTTCCGAAAGCGTTTTCCGTTACATAATACACAATGTATTATCCAGAAAACAATGGCTGGCAAAGCTTGACAAATGAAGCTCGCCTCGCGAAAAGAGCGCGAAAATTGCAGGCTGCGGCAGGAGGAGATTGGTTTGGCTGCAGGAGGAAGCTGGGTAAGGGATTCGATGCGGTCAGGCGGGGTAACAATAAGACATTTAAATTAAGGAAGACATCTGCAAGTTTGTAGGCCTATATTTTTTATAAAGGAAAGCAGCTGCTTAGGGACTTAGATTTGAAAAAGAAAAAAACGCGTCTTGCTTTAAAATTGAAAATGGTTTGAAGCTTGTCGTGTGAGGTACGCCCATGATTTTATTAAATTATCTGTATTTTGTTTTTTAATAATTTTTAAAAGAATTAATAAAGGAAAGCAGCTGCTTATGGACTTGGATTTGAATTGGAAATAGAATGTACTTCCTTTAAAATGGAAAATTGTTTGAAGCTTGTAGTATAAGGTACGCCGAGAACTTTATAAAATTATCAGCATTATGTTTTAATAATAAGTCAATAGGAAATCCTTTCAATTTGTTAATATCTTTAAAAATATTAAGACTTCTTTGAAAACTCAATGAGAAAATGTTAAATAATTGCAGTCCCGAAACTAGCACATTTTATTATTATTATTATTATTAGTATTATGTTATAATAATAAGTCAATAGAAAAACCTTTATTTTATTAAAACTTTAATTTCGAAGAAGGCTTTGTTAATATTCTTTAAAAATGTACAGATTTCTTTGAAAACTTAATGAGAAAATGTTATATATGTAATTGCAATCCCGAAATTATCACATTTTGATTTAATAAAAAAGTCATATATATTACCCTTTAATTTGAAATTATTTAATCAAACAAAGAATATGGAAGTAAATTAAATATTTTTTATAAAAAGAGGTCCTAACCTTTCACTAGAGTTTTAAGAAGAATTATTGATTTATATTCTTGCTTTCTCTTCCTCTGAACTATCACAACTTTAAGCACTTCTTCCGCTCTTAGATTTTTAATTTAAATACACAGGACAAAGCAAATTAAAGTTAATACTTGAGTAAACCACCTTTTATTTTAATTTAATATTTAATATGTAATATTTTATTTTATTGTTTCTACTTACTTGTTCCATTCGCATTCCTTCCAAAGATCTTGCCCTGCGGACTCATGATGGGACTGGAGGAAGCCGACGGCGCGCCCGACAGCGATCGCTGGCCCTCGGATAAACCGCTGGCCAGCGAAAGATTGTACAGGTCCTCCGCCTTGGCCACCTCCAGACTGGTGGTCAGTAACTGCTGGCCAGGAGGCGTGGCAGCGGCAGAGGCGGATGCGGATGCAGATGCGGATGCTGAGCAACTGGAGGCGGGTTGGCTGTGACTCTTACTGCTGGTGCTGGCCGCCGGCGAAGGCGTCGATGTGACCACTGTAGTGGAGGCCGTGGACGTGGTGGTGGTCACCGTGGCCGTGGGTGTGTTGGTGGGTGAGTTCGCCTCCATGGTGGCGAGTCCTCGATACACAATGTCCTTGAACGTGACGCGATTTGGGAGGACGAACAGAAACCAGGCACAGACACAAACAACCAATACGAAAGGCATGCAAACTAGGATCGGAACTCAGGGATCTAGGATCGGGTGAGTACTACGAGCTACGTTTACTATATATCTAGACACTATATCTCTCTCAGGAGATGGTAGGATTTGAAGTGTAAGAAGATCACGGGAGTCGCGCTTTTGTCTTCAACGATCTCTGCGATCCGCTCAGCTCGAGGCCAGAGGAACTTCTGTTCTCGGATCCCAACACCAGCCACTCGGGAACCCTTTGGCCCGCAGCCGAAGTTCGACCCGAAGGCCACACGAAGTCCAGCCGAAGTTCCTGCTTTCGATTTCTTTCGCGAGGGAAGAAAAACTCAGCGCATTGAATCACGCAGCAGACGGAAAGGGTTAAAAGTGCGCAGGAATAAAAAATAAACAAAAAGCGAAACCAAACAAATCAGGAGGAAGGGAGTTCAGGTTTCCACTCTCTCGCGGGGGTAAGTTTTTCTACCGTCTCGCTTTTTATCGAGATTCTCGAGATTCTCTTATTAGAGCAGGAGTCTCTTGGACTCAAAGTCGAATCTCTCGATGAGTTGAGTGAGTTTCTCTGCTCCGCCTCTGGAAAGTCACTCAGAGATCGGGCTAGCTTTGGGTGCGTGAGAGGGAGAGAGTCCTTTCTAGAGATCCTTCCTTTTTTTTTGGTTAAATTTCCGTTAAAATATCTTGGGAATATTTAAATTTGATCAAATGCAAGATGTTTATGCATTTTATAGCAAAAAAAAAAGGAATGTAAACCCTTTTTCCAGGTCAAATTAATTTCTTTATAACCATATCCTTTTTTATGTAAAAACTATTTATTATAGAGTAATTGCATCCTTTGATGAAATTGAATTTTTTTTTTTAGATTTTACATAAAATTTCGTTACAAATATCAAAGGGAATAACCTTTCTTTCCCTAGGTTGCTTGTTATAAATTTTGTATGTGTTATTTCTCTAAATATATGTATATTCCTATAATATATATTATTATAAAATATAAAATATATAATATATAATATATATATATAATATAAATATATGTGAAAACCATTTGCAATGGAGTACTAACATCCTTGATATTCATTGAATAAGGTTCTTTATTTTTAGATTTTATATAAAGTTCCGTTACAAATTTCACTAGATATATCCTTTCTTTCCCAAGGTTTCTTGTAATATATTTATTATGTGTTGTTTTCCGTTGAACTTCCTTGAAAATAAAATTTTTTAGAACTAAAATAGTACAGAATATTTTATAATAGCAATGATTTTTATAGAAATCATTTAATTTTTCAAGCAATAATATTTTTTGTGATTTCTTATTTACTTTATTAAAAGTTCCGTTTAAAATTCTTGGAAATTAAATGTTTAAGATCTGAATATTTGAAGATCACAAGGATTAAAATCAAAAGCATTTTAGTTTTTGAATAAAAATACTTTTAAAGGTTCCTTTATTTACCTAATTAATTTTGCATTATGTTAAAATTATTTTCCGTTAAATTTCTTAAAAATCAAATTTAGAAGAACTAAAATATTATAGATAATACCCTAATTGTAAAGATTATAATGAACATTTCTTGTCTTTCCCAATAATAACATTTTTTGAAATATTCATTATTAACTTTACATTTTATTTGCACTTCTTATATCAAAAAGAAACCACACTTACCTAATATATCTTTTAAAATCACTTCTAAATTCAAAATTCCGCATTAAAAACCCTCCTTTATATAACTGAAAATCTTTTTGTATTTATTTTTCGTATATATACAAAAACAGTTTACAATAGGGCGTTATCAAATAGGGGAATACTTTTGAAGATTGCCGTCTACGCGCTACCGATAATCGTAATAGTTAATATATGTAGTTAGATGCCATTAGAGTTAGGATTAGTTTTGGGTATGAATAGATTACACTAGGATGGGTTTACGTTAGCAGTCGAAGAGAGCGGGAACCCCCGGGCAATCGTAGGCCACTCCGGGAGAAGGAAATTGCCACGAGAGCGGGGTTCCTCTCGCACACACTCATGATGAAGGGAGATCCTTTCGATAGGATCTCACTATAAGTTGTTCACACTGATGATCTGGTTGATCCAGCCAATGAACGAGGATGTCTTCACATAGACGCCGGGCACATCCTGGCGGCCACAACCGAAACCCCAGGACACCAGGCCGGCCAGCTCGTAGAAGCCATCATCCTGACACACCAGCGGGCCACCGCCATCGCCCTGGCAGGCATCGTGTCCCTCCTCGCCGCCGGCACAGAAACTGGAGGCGGGCAAAATGAAGATCTTCTCCGTGACGGCATTGACCTTGCGGATGCACTCCGTGTCGCTCACAATGGGTATCTCCGCCTCGCGGACGCGCAGGGGAATGGGACCAGCTAAGGAGGGTAAAGATTACTCATAGGAGATTCTCTGGTTAATATGGGGAATCCTGGACTCACCTTCTCCCATGTAACCGTATCCTGTCACTGTGCATCTTTTGCCCGCTGCATGGCTCACTCCTCGCGCCGGCAGACACACCAGACACACTCCATCCCGGAGCTCTGCCTGGCCATGGAGCTTAAGGAGAGCTATGTCATTGTCCAGCGTCTGGCTGTTGTGGTTGTGATGGATATAAGTGGTGGCCACGCGAAGGGTCTGGGCTCCGGGACTGCCGTACTTCCGAGTTAGGTCATAGTCGCCCACGCGCACATAGATGGCATCTCCAGAGCGGACAATGCTGGAAGGGATTATGATTTATATCAGAAGAACTTATGATAAATGATATTCCAGGACTTACTTGGTGACACAATGAGCCGCCGTGAGCACCCACTGGGTTCCTATAAGCGCCGCTCCACAGAGGTACTGGTTCAAGGAGTTAATCAAGGCCACCTGCCAACACCATTCCCCATTCTCGCCATCCTCGCCGCCCACCACACGAGCCCGGCGCCTGCCACTGGAGTTGGACTGGAACTGGAGGCCATGCAGGGATCGCTGCTGCTGGTGGTAGTAATTCGGATAGACCAGCTCCGGCTGATCCTCTGTCTCCTCCCTGTGATTATGGTACGACCTCAGCTGGTTGCTCTGCAGGCTGCTCGTCTCCACGAGATCCCCCAGCTTGTCATTGTGGATCTGGATGGGCACAATGGCCGAGCCCAGGACCAACCGCTCATTGGACTTGTTGAAGTTGGATGAGTAACCGGAAGCGGATGTAATCTGCCGGGCTGAACGCTGAACGCCATACTTGGCCCGGGCATAGGCCACCAAGGAGAGAGCCGGCGAGCGTCCTGTCCGAAGAGTTCCCTTTACTCCACACACGTACTTGGAGTAGACATGGGGCCGGGGAGTCGTCGACGTGGTCGTTGTGGGTGGCGGCGTGGTCATCGGCGGCTGGGGCTGTGGTGGGAGACCCCCCTGAAGACCAGGTCCGGATACGGGATAGTAATCCGCATAGTTTGGAGCTGGAGGCGGCGGCTGGTATGGGTTCTGGTGATGTATCTGGGGAGGCGGAGGAGGAGGTCCTTGCTGCGGGTTGTTCATATAAGAGTAAGGCGGTGTCTGTGGCGGATAAGCCTGCGGTGGACCAATGGGTGGAGGAGGTGGAGCCGGGTAGTAGGCGGTATCGTTGCGGGTCTGGAACTGCTGCTTCTCCAGGATCTTGCTCTTGGGAGCACAGCAAATCTGTCCGGAGCGCTTGCAGCGGAATAGATCCGTCATCTCGGCGTTTTCTGGAGGGGATCAGGAATTAATAAAGGATAAAAAATAAAATATATAAAGAAGACTCACTGAAGCAGGTGAAGCTGAGCAGGCTGACAATGCAGGAGCCGGGGCACTCCTCCCTGGGATCAGGACTCGGCGTATTGGGCAGCACATAAGGCGGCGCCGTCGGAGGAGCTGTGGGCGAGGGTGTCGGCGGCGGCAGTTTGGGCTTCACCACGCCTGACCTTGAGTTATCGCAGCACACGGATCCCTTGGCGCACGTGGTGGGTGTGGAGACCAGCACCGAGGGACGCTCACAGAAGGCGGCCATGATGTTCAGCAGACAGAAGCCGGGACAGCGAGGCACCTGGGGAGGTGCCTGTGGCGGCGGCGGTGGAGGAGCTGGGGAGTTGAGAGTACTCTCGGCAAAGGATATGATCTGGGACAGGAAGTCGCCACCTCCTCCTCCGCCTGAAGTCGAAGCTGGAGGTGGCGGTGGCGGCGAGGCAGGACGTGCTGGCTTGGGAGCCGGTTTGGGTGCATGCTTGATGGCCGGTTTGGTGGGCGCCGCTGGCTTGGAGGAGGCCGGTGACTCGGAGGCACTGCCGGTGACACAGCAGCTTCCTTCTCCTGGGCAGAAGGCATCCGAATCGATGTCGTCGCAGAAGATGGCAAAGATGCCGTTCATGCACTCGCCCTCGCACTCCTTGAGGACCTGACCCTGTCCCTGGCCGGACTTGAGCTTGTTGCTCAGCGGTGGCTCTTCCTCCTCGTTGTCGTCCTCTTGTTCGTCCTCCTCCTCTTCCTCGGCTGCCTCGGTGGTCGTCGTTGTTGGATGCTTCTTGTGTTTGCTGGGCTTGGGTGCACTATTCGTCCTGGCTGGCTCTGGTGTGGTGGTGGTACTGGTACTGGTGGTAGTGGTGCTGCTGGTGGAGGTACTTGAGTGGCTCTTCAAGGGAGCAGACTTCTCGGATAGAGTTTGGTTGGGCTTCAGGTTGCTCATGTGTTCTGGGGGGGGGTTTTTAAGATTTAATTACATATTTTATTGATTTATTTAATATTTATTACTGGCTGGAATGTATATGTCCTTGGGCAGCTTGCCATTGGAGTACTCGTCCAGGGACACGCAGCACTTGGTGCCCTCCTTGCACAGGCCATCGCTGGTCAGGTAAGCCTCACAGTACTCCGCTATCCTATCCGCCACACACACGCCCGTGCAGTCCTCTATAAGATGGGAATTATGTAATTAAAATCCTTCTTCCTTTACCCAAACTCCTCTCAGACTTACTGTTGTTATCATCCGCCTTGGTGGCCTCCTCCTTGTCCTTTGGCTTGGCCGTGGTCACCTTCTTGGTGGTGCTGGGCTTCTTGGTGGTGGCCACTGTGGCCTTTGAGGTTGTGGAGCTAACTGGCCGCTTGGTCTGTGGCTTGGGCTTTGGTTTCACTGTCGTAGTGGTTGTCGTAGTCCTTTTTGTGGTACTCGTAGAAGAAGGAGTAGTAGTGGTTCTCTGTGTGGTGGTAGTACTCAACGTGGTTGTGGTTTTCGGCGGGGATGTGGTCCTTACCGCAGTGACGTTCTTACCAGCTGGTAAATAATTTATTAATTAATTTTTAAGGTATTTTTTTAGTGCGAAAAACCTTACCTGGCGCATTCTCTATGCAGCACTTCATGCTGGGCGAGGGACAGGGCACATCGTCCAGGACTTCATAGCAAATCAAGGTGGCCAAGGTGTGGACACAGACGCCTGGGCAATCCTTGGCATCTGCAGTGCTGGTAATGGTGTCTAACAAGCCTTCAAGGATATCATTATTAATAATTTATATTTTATAATGCCTAAATCCTTTCAAATCTTACCCGACAGAAAACTCCCAGCCAGGGATTCATCCTGAGCCTTTACTGGCATTGGAACCGTGACCAGCATTAGGCTTAAAATCAAGGCCAGAGCCCAACTCCTCATGGTGATATTTCGGTAGCCCAACATGGTCAGCACGTGCTCATTGCTCGCCGAGAATCGGTGAGAATCTGCCAGAAGCGCCAAGAGAAAGGTGAGATAATTAGCGGTGGTCAAGTGAAAGTCGAAGCTGAATCATCCATTCGGAGTCACACCACACAGAGTAACCCAAGCCCCCTGTGACGTAATCCGGCAGCTTGGGGCATCTGCCCCAAAAGAGCAGACACCGAGAGAGAGAAGAGTAAAGAGAGGAGGCCTACACAGAGATCATTGGCCTAGAAAGAGTCGCCGCCAAGATCATCGTGATCTTGCCACTCCATGGAGGCTGATAAGTCTCCAAACCAGTTTCCTTCACACATTTTTGGAGCTGGTTCTGGCTGTGGCAGGTGGCCCATTTCGGTATTACGTATACGTAGCGGTGTATGCCTAACGGGAAACCCATAGCAATTCCGGCCATAATCCATGTATCTGGGTCCCAGAACGAGAACTGGAGTTGAAACTGGCATTGGAGTTGGCAGACCCAAAACTGGTTATAACCATGCAAATAATACTCGTAATTATGGCCAAAAGCCATGAAAACGAAGAAGTCAAAGAGCGGCGGGTAAAAGCCATGGCATTCTTGGCCCACAATTAACGAAACCGTTTAATGAATGAAATAGAAAGTACTTAGTACTGAAAATGATGTGAAACCAGAGCCAGAGCCAGAGCGATAGAGATCTCTGCAGGGAAAGTGCACTAAGTTTCTGAAACTGAATCGGCTTCGGAATCGGAATCGGACTTCCCCATCACGTGCCGTGGGTAAGCAGCAGAGCTTTCTACAAACCGGAAATTTTCTTGGCAATAGAAATTAACTATTATGTTTATTAATTGCGACTAGAGATGGTTCCAGGGGAATATTAAATTTGTTTTTAATTTTTAGAGTCAAAAGAATTATCGAGAGAAGTAAATATTACATTTTACTTTAATTTATACAGTCCAAAGAATTGTAGAGAGAATTCGCGGACTTATTGCGCTTGGAAATGAAGGTTCAAGTCTCAACAGATCATCAAGGATAATTCTTTTCAGTCTTATTAATAATAAAAAATTATTATTATATTACCTTGAATGTGCAAATTATGTTTTAGTATTATATTTGGATAATATAATATTTAAAGGAACAGTCTAGAGTCATGACCACATAAATATGTTTCTATAGGAACTATAAATTATTTATTTTCGATTTAAGAAGAACCTCTAAGATCCTTTTTTCATATAATATTGATCTTAAATGTTTCTATAGAATCTTTAGGAATCATACGAATATATGATTTATTTTCGGCTTAAGAAGAACCTCTAAGAACCTTTTTTTCATTAAATATTGATCTTAAAAAAGATATTCCTCAAATGAAATTAATTTATAAAATTATTTTGGGCCCTATTAAAATTTATATGAACAAATTCTAAATTTGTACGAAAAATATGTCAAATGCATATATTTATATATATTTATGTGAATAACTTCTATTTGTTTAAAGAAATATATTCTCCAAACGAGTAAATTAACTCTTTTTATATCAATTCAATATTTGTTAATAGATATTTAACATTTAAGCTCCCTTTTGATATAAAGGAAGCTCAAAAACAACCTAGAGATTATGTTTTAATAATTTTTTAATTCAATTCCTGAATTTCTCCGAGCGTCTGAGTTTGTTTAAAAAAAAGTGGTTCTCCAATCGAGTAAATTAAGTTAATTAACTCTTTTTATACTAATTCAATATTTTTTAATAGATATTTACCATTTAAGCTTAATTTTGATATAAAAGAAGCTCAAAAAGAACCTAATGATCATGTTTTAATTTATTTATATTTTAATTTCTGAATTTCTTAATTCTTTCAAGCGTCTAAGTTCTAGAAAGTGACTCTGGTAGAACCCCGCAATCGGTTAAAAGAAGTCTCATATATTTTTGGGTCAAGTGGTTTCTCCTGCTCCCCAAAAAAAACATTCTTTGCCCCATTCTGTCAGTCACCACGCCTACGCCACCATGAATACCAAGTCCGGCACCAAAACCGATAACTGGGTCAGATGCATAAGGCGCGACGCGATCGGCGCCGTTTTTCGTTCTTTGCGTTCTTCGTTCTTCGTTCTTCGGGTGCCCACCAATTCTACGCTTTCGGATACTTCGGGAATCACTTGAAATTCCAGTATACGAATTTGAATTTCACGCCAGCGAAAGAAGAAAAGATTTCTTTCGAGAAGTCAAAACAAACAGAACGGTTAGGAGGGGTTAACTGTAAACGCGCACACGCATACACTGTAACTATAGTAGTTGATTTTGCAAAACTCTATTCTTTTTGTTTAGTTTGGTTTGGGTTGGGTTTGGTTTCTTTCGTTTTTAGCACTTCCATTAAAGTCCCGGCCGAGAAAGAGGCATAAAGACGACGCAAAGAGGTGGAGGAATTCTTCGCCGCCGCCGAACAAGTTAGGCGACTTCTTCTTCGCGGCCTCCTCTCTTTTTTCTTTTTTTTTCTTTCTTTGGATCTTGGGGATATCTACTCCAAGTCATAACGGTAAGCGGCCATGGCATAACTGTGAGCTGGCACAGCTCCTGGAAGAATTAGAGTCCGGAAGAATCACAGGGAGCACAGAGCATAGGCAAAGTCCGGAAATTACACAGGGAAGGACAGGAGACACACACTCACAATGGTTTTTGAATAACTAGAACAATCCTCGGGGCTAGCTTTTCTCTGATATTTTTCTTTGTATCTCTAGAGAAGACCACGACGCGACTGCACCTTGCGATAGCCAAAAGCCGACTGACCAGCGCTCCAGGTTCTCAGCTCTTGGTAACCAAGCCAAGGCCGGGCCTTCTCCGGAGAAAGTGTGGGCAATAGCAGAGCGAGGTCTCAAGTCCAGAAGAGAGAAAGAGCCACTCTCTTAAGCCAGCCACCTGTTGGGCTTTACCTGTCTTTCGGGCCATAAAACAAGCTGTAATAGCTGACCCTTTTTAACCCATCATTATCATCACCATTTTTGCCAAAAAGGACCTCCTTTTTATTAGGCTGGCGAAAAACAAACCCCCGGAGTGTGCCTACTCTGCCGGATTAGCGTTATGCGATCCCTTAAAGATCCTTTTTGGCAAACCCCTGTTGATAATTTTTGCACATTTGCCTTAGGTCCTGCCGCGGCTTACCTATGCAAATCTCAAGTGGCGTGCCTTGCATATTCCTGCGAAATCATCTTGTTACATATGCAAATTTGCAATATCAGCACCCTTGATTCTTAGTCCCTTTTTTCTACTCCTTGAGGAGCTGTTGACGTTGTCCTGTTGCCAAAACATTGCCGAATGCAATTACGAGTGCGCGAATCTAATGAGCAACTAAGTGCATTTGCATAAGGTCTGGAAAGGAAAGGAAACATAGCCGATAAGCCGATAAGTAGAGGATTTGCGGTGCTTCAGGTTTTGCATAAGTAAAGGGTAAAGGGTATTTACATAATTTTGTAACACATAAGAAATATTTTAGAACAATTAGTTAGTTAAGTTATAAGATACCTTAGAGTTGGACTAATTTTCCAATGCAAGTTATGAAAGTAAATAGCTAAATTAGCAATTTAAAATGTTTTTATTCTTTTGAATAATTTAATTCTTGGTCTAAGTAAAAGAAAAAGTTATTTTATAAAGTGGAAATTATTACTGGTAAATTGTTTTGCCTTTAAGATTTTCATTTAAACGAAATTTTAGATCAAGGCAAATTTAGCAATCAGGAAATTAAATTAAAAATAAATAAAATAACATAAGCCTAAAATCAAGCTCAGAATCTTTACTATGAAATTAGCAAAGTAAATAAATAAAGGAAGCTTAAAAATAATATGTTAGATTAAGATTATTCTTTATTATTATTTTTGGTATATGAAGATCAGGTTGACTATAGACCTCGAGTTGGCTAAAATTACTAATAATGAAAATATTGGTCACGAAAATCAAAATAACGAATTAATTACTTTTAAGTAATAAAAGTTCTTTAATTGATACGTTGATAATAAGCTTTTTTTAATTTAATTCACCAATATTAAAAGGAATATTAAATATATATTTTAAAAACCATGGAAACACTAATTATGCATTTTAAAAATATATTTCTTTGATTAATACATGCTATATTTTCTTCTTATTATTTTCTAGACATCAGACAAGTCTCCATTTCTAATCCAACTAATTAATCCAACACCCATTTCCTATCAATTGTTCGGGATTTTTCTACAAGTAATAATCCACAAGTCTAGGCAAATGAACAGCCCGGAGACAATCCTTTGCCTCCTTCGCGGATGTTCCCAGGCTCCTTCCATCAGCCGCTGCCCCGAGAGACACGCAGCCGTCGCATCCTTCGTTTCGGGGCAAAATCTTCTCAAGACAAAACTTCACACGGCCAGCTCGGATAGAAATTTGAATAAGACGCTGCCTTAAAAAAAAATTGAAAGTGGTAAAAAAAAGTGAAAAAACTTCAGAAAAAAAAATCGAGAGAGAAAAAAATTATTTATCATTCCGTGCGTGTGTGAGCGATCGTTTTATACCTGGGGCCCGAAAAAGGACCGAAGGCAAATAGATAAGGAGTTGGTGGTGGTTGGTCGTCCTTCGTCCTGCGTATGCAAATTGCTCGCCCGAGTCCGCGTCCGCGATGATTCCCTTTCAATCCGAGCGAACAATGCCGAGGGTCGCCGCCCTGTCCTTTGGCCACACATGTTCGAGTCTGCGTTTTTTCTGCCTTAATCGTCCTATTTGAAAAAAAATAATGATTAAACCCTTTCCTTTCGTTCGGTACATATTTTTTTTCGACGATTTTTCCCCGTTTTTGATGCGGCTTGTGTGAGGTTCATCTTTTTTTTATAGTTTTTTTTTTTTTGCTTAAGTCATCCCGTTGTTGTAATTTCACTTTTTCGTGAGAACTTTAGGTGAAGTCTTGGCAAGCAAAAGGATATTTATAAAGAAGAAATAGGATGCTCAGGTGGGAACAAAACGAGTTTTTGTAGGGAAGAAATATTGATTTATTTAGTAAATAAAAACTATTAATAATACGAAGGTGTAAAGTGAACAAAATAGAAGCTCATTTTGGTTTTGGAATTTAGGAAATATATCGTAAAGTTAAATAGAGCTTTTTTATATTAGTTGGAGAGATTTTTAAAAATAGTTTCCTTTTAAATATAAAATATAATAGAATCTCTTATGGAAAAATGCTAATAACCAAATAGTAAAATATTAAATATTAAAATATTAAAAGTAATCATAATCCCTAACTAAAAACTCTAAAATAAAAATCTTCTTGCGGTTAAATTTATTTCCACCAATCGAGTTTATATTTCTCAAGACCCAAGACGATTTATTCTTAAATAATCGAGCTGCCAGCATTATCCTGCCCTGCATCGCGAGCAATTCACCCCCCGGCGTGATGTGTAAGATGACGATCCTGGGTTGGAGGAAAGGATTCAATCCCGAGATCTGACCGAGTTTTCTCAATTTGCATATAGCGAGGGGTGCAAGGGTTTGTCATGGGAACAAAGGATGCATTCAGCACCGAAGAATAGACGAAATCAATATTTGAGGTAATTAATTAACAGCATCAATATTGCTGAGGAGAAACCAATAACAATATTCACATTTATCAGTCAATTGATTGACGATTCAATGTTATCTTAAATATTATCAGCAAAAGTCACTGGCATATGGGTCTACTCATATTTCCTGGGAAATATTGTCTAAAAATTAAAGCTAATAAAGAAAGTAGTTTAGGTTTTGCCAAAACCTATTCCCTTTCAAACTAATTAAATTGATTTACTAAGAAAAATACGTTATGATGATGGAAGTAACCTTACATTTTTATTTGATTTACCATTAATAAATTTTTAATTTTTTTTAGATATAATACATCTTTTAAGACTTTTTCTGAAGTTTGTTAGAAATTAAGAAATTTTACTTGAATAAATAGAAGCTGGAATAATTTTCCAATTTAGCATGTCCGTAATGAGATTATTTTAATTTTGTTAAAGTTTTTAGTTATTGATGAATATAGTGTTTATATCATCTTTCGTTTCCATTTTTCTTGGTTCTGGATTGCTTAAAACTTATTTTAAACGTCAGTCGAGTAAATTTGTTGAACTATATCCTTATAAAACATTTATAGGTCACGCCCTCTATGGTTTGATCGCCGGTTGAATAACCTATTCAAAATATTTCTTCCACTGCTGGCGGTTCTATTTAGGATATTCGAAAGATAGGACTCGCTTGAATGTGGTTCATTTTCGTTGTTGTCATTATTTAACTCCGGAGTGTCGTCGTTATCTTCATACATTGAAGGATGATAACTAAAACTATCGTTATCATTATCATTATTATTATCAGATTCCTCGCCAATTGTGGAATATGTGTCTCTTGGGGGCCAGATCCTTTCCTACAATAATAAATTATACATTACAAATTAAAAATTAGCAACAGTATTGGGAGTAAGTCTTACATTAAATCTACCAAAGTAAGTCTCATCAAGTTCAATACGGTATGACATTTGATCGGTCTCAGGCCTGTTTGGAGAATTTTCATCGATCTGCAAGGCCTCCGATAAGGCAGAGACCACGCTTCGTCGCGATTCATTGCTGAGAGCCAGGACTCTACGACCAAATCGTAATCTGACTTTATATCTTCGATTAATGCCTGTTGGTTCGTCATTCCGGGTTCTGGCTGGTGTTCGCCGTATGGATCTCAGTTGGTAGTTGTGCGATTGAAATCCTGTACCATTATCACTAACAGGGGCCGGAACAAACTGCGGTGGAGCCCACGAGGTGGGTGCTACGATCAGCTGACTCTCAAGTGGATTGGGATTGTTGGAGTCATTATTTGGGTTCGACATGATTGTAGTAAATTGTTTCGTTTTGTGAGTTTTAATACTTCTAGTAGTAGTAGTTTTAAGTATTTGAAGTTAGCGCCCGTTTTGACAATGTTTAATAATACTACTATGGTTTAGATTAGTATCAGACCAAAAGCCATAAGTAATAGCTATTGAAAATTAAAACAGATAAACTAAAATTGATAACTTAAAAAGTAACGGTCACTTTCAAACAATGTATTTGATCTGGCAGCACTGGCGATACTCGAATACATACTTATCGATAACCGGTGACTGCGAATGAAAATGTGACTGCATATAAATAAGTTTATAACTTTTTAACGAGTACCATATAAATCAAAACAGTCACATATATTTTATAGTAAATGTAATAATACATTTAATTTCTTTTAACAATATACAGTCTGTCGCAGAGAAATAACTAGAGCTTATCCAAATCCTTATCAGTGACACCGTACTTAGCTTGTGCTGCTGAACGCGCCCGCCGGCATTTTTTAGTGCGTTCAGCCAACCCCCCGTGTGCGGTCACACCAATGCCAAGGTACGTGTCCAAAATCATGAATCGAAAGTAAAACAATACAATGCTGCTGCTGCGGAACGCAAATACTCGCTAAACTCGTGAAATTGACCAATGCGAATCAGAGGTGCAAGTCCATAGACAGTCGCCAAGTCAGATGCACTGCGTCGGCGAACGGCGAAGCAAGTGAAACGGGCACGGCTCGCAAAAACAAAACACTACAATAGCAAGAACAACATCAACAAGAGCGGAGAGTGGCAGCAACAGCAACAGCCACATCATTAGCAACTCTCGCCCACTCCATTCCAATAAAAGCAACAAAATGACAAGAAGGACAGTGCAGAGGAATCTCTGGGCCTCCGGCCTGGTGACGCTCATCCTGCTGCTCTACTGGACGGACTCCACGGGCGGTTACTTTGCGGCCCTCGACGAGGCGGAGACGAGCAAGAACTGCTTCTGTGAGGTGAGCGATTTAATTATATTAAATCTGGGTTTAATTACACCATTATTGGGAAGAAATGAGTCACTAGTTATTTTTCTCTGAACAAATATTTATTAGTTGAATATTTATAGTTCAAGAATTTCTTAGAATTAAGGGAATTACTTGAGTTTATATTTAAATATAAATATATTTCGAAGTACGCCCCCTTTCTAGTTAGAATTTCTGGGGAAAAGCCCTCTATTGACTTTCAAATTAAAGAAAAACATTATTAAATTCTTAATAAAGTTCCAGAACATTAATTTAAAGAAATATATATTTTTCTGACTCCCAAAATAGCCACTAGTAGCATGCCCTTCACTATTATCCCAATCTCTACCGTATATAATATTTATTTATATACTTTCCTGCAGTTGGAGGGATCTATAAACGACTGCAGCTGCGATGTGGACACCGTGGACCACTTCAACAACATGAAGATCTATCCGCGGCTACAGAGTCTGCTCGTGAAGAACTTCTTTCGCTTCTACAAGGTGAATCTGAAGCAGGATTGCCCCTTCTGGCCGGACGACAGTCGCTGTGCGATCCGTTTCTGTCAGGTGGAGAACTGCGAGGAGCAGGCCATCCCGCAGGGCATCAAGGATAAGGGCGAGCACAAGGAGAAGGCTGCTTTTAAGGTGAGAATTTTGTGTGGTAGCTCCCAGACTTATCGCTTATCAGAGCTACTCTTACTATCTACCTAAATGCTCGCCGCTCAATGGGTTTCCAATTGATTTATTTTTATTCGCCATCGATGATGTTTGTGGCTCCCTAAATAATATTGAAGCACATTTGTAATCTCCCATTGGGCGGGCAGGCAGCGAACGAACGTGGCCTTTGACGTGGCTGACGTGGTTTAATTATCTCTCATTGATGGGTTTTTACGCCCCCTCTTTGGGGTTTGTTGGTAATTAACCTGGGTTTGGGGTTTATTTGTGTTTGTATGAGGTTTTCTTAGGCAGGGTTTAAGGGTTTATATAGTATATATAATTCATTTGCTTGAATTATCATCTTCAAAGTAATATTAATATATCTAAAACGATACATTTAATTAGGATATTTCCTTTAAAGCCCAAAAATAGCTAATCTATTAATTTAAGTAGCATTCCAAGGCTTTTATCTTGAAAAGCAATTATTTGTTATCATTTTCAAGCAAAACAATGCCACATTCTTAAACACAAACCTTGAAAGGGATAAAACCTTGGTTTATTAACTCTTTGTTTCTTTCCTAAAAGTTATTTAAATTAAAATATAAATTCCTGAATGAATTAAATGACTGACTTACAATTGCCACTCGTCTGTATTTGCACAGCTGCTTCAGTTACTTACTTAACTTACCTTACTGACTTCCTCATCTTCAATAATATTATTATTATTCCTATCATTCCAGTACACCCGAGAAGCCCAGCGTGAGGGCGGCGCCTGCTCGGAGGTGGAGGACTTTGACAGCGCCTTGGGTTTCCTGGATACGAGCATCAGCGATCAGGCTCACAGGGAGTTCGAGCTGTGGGCGAAACATGACGAGGCGGAGGAGGACTTTTGCATCGTGGACGACCACGAGGAGGGTACCCAGTATGTGGATCTGCTCCTAAACCCAGAGCGTTATACCGGCTATCGTGGCGAGTCGGCGCACCGCATCTGGAAGAGCATCTATCTGGAGAACTGCTTCGGTGGCAACAATGAGACGGCCAACAAGTTCTCCAGCTACGTACCCCACTTGGATCTGCGTGATGTGTGCCTGGAACAGCGCGCCTTTTACCGCATCATCTCGGGCCTGCACTCCAGCATTAACATTCATCTGTGCTCTAAGTATCTGCTGTCGGAGACCAAGGACTTCCTCGATCCGCAGGGCATTTGGGGTCCCAATGCCAAGGAGTTCAAGCGAAGGTTCAGTCCGGAGACCACGGGCGGAGAGGGTCCGCACTGGCTGCGGAATTTGTACTTTATTTACCTGGTGGAGCTGCGTGCCCTGGCCAAGGCGGCGCCGTATTTGCGACGCGAGGACTACTACACGGGCATAGCCGAGGAGGATGAGGAGGTGAAGCTGGCCATCAACGATCTGCTGAGTGTTGTCGAGTGAGTGGGACCCTTTCTCTTTCTTTAGGATGTTTTTATTATATGTATCTTCTTTTATTGTGTCCTTAGTTTAGTTTAGTGTAGTTTAACTTCGTTTAGATTTAGTTTATAAATCGTTCTTGTTTTGTCTTGCTCTTTTTTCTAATCTTCTTCCTAATCTTTATCTTTCTTTTAGGAACTTCCAATCCCACTTCGATGAGAACGCTCTCTTCAGCAGCGGCATAGCCTCCATTAAGTTCAAGAACGACTACAAGGAGAAGTTCCGCAATATATCGCGCATCATGAGCTGCGTGGGCTGCGACAAGTGCAAGCTGTGGGGCAAGCTGCAGACCCAGGGCCTGGGCACTGCTCTGAAGATCCTGTACTCGGAGAAGCTGAACCTGGCCACAGAGAGCGGCCTGTGGGATATGCCGCACATAGAGGCGGATCCCATTTTCAGGCTGACGCGTACGGAGATTGTTGCGCTTTTTAATGCCTTTGGCAGGTGGGATTATACTTTACTATACTTATCAGGAATGGGAGTTATAACCCCTTAAATTTTAAAGATTATCCAACAGTATATACGAGATGGAGAACTTCCGGCGCGTGCTGAGGTAACAGATCCATTCTGGACGCCGCGGCTCAACCTACTAGTTAATTCAAACGCACATCGCTGGGGCTGCAGATGAATGGTGCATCGCTTCCCGATTGATTCCCGGATCCTTCCCTCCCATAGCTCGTAACCCACTTGACCGGCCAGAGGCTAGCAACCCCGCGATAGCTGCTTCCCTGTACATACGCTAGGCTACTTGTACTTTAGCACACCGAAAAAAAAAAGAGGATAACCCGAACCCAGGAAGGATGCAGGTGTTTATTGTAAGTTAGGATAGTATTTATTGTAGCTGGAGGAGCTTTGTAAGAGCAGACCTTATTTGAAAAGTGAACGCATTGTGCAATAACTCGACCTCACGACACAAATTATAAGAATAAAAATAAACGTGCAGTTAGATGTTTCCTAAAAAAAAAAAACACCTGTCTCCATCGATACCGATAGCTTCAACCTAGCAACCGAGTTGTTTGTTTGTCGGCTTTTTCTGGCATTCATCACTCAACTCCAGTCTGGTTTGTATTATTCCACAATATATATCCCTCAAAAATGGTGATCCTGCAAGTGAAACGCGGCGACGAGACCCTCTTCCTGTTCGAGACGAGCATTGAGGAGAAGACGGACTCGGTGGTGCGCGATTTGGTGGCCATCCACAATGGCCAGCTGAAGGTGCAGCGCGTGTGCATGGAGATCGAGGAGCTGGCCGAGCATGGCACCATGCTTCCCAGTGAAATGATGGGTTTGAATGAGGACCAGATCGAGGAGCTGAAGCTCAAGGATGTGTGGGCCGACAAGTGTATACCTTCAGGCGGTTTTACCTTCAACAAGGATCCTTTGTTGCGTCGCAATGGCCAGCAGCCCTCGGAGGCCATGCAGAAGGTCCTGGCGGGGGCTATTACTGATGCCAAGGCTATGGTTGATCGGGTAATGTATAAAGGATATTTTCTCATAAGGGAAAATCCATGTACCAAACATAGGAAAGATTTTTGACTTCCTAGTAGCTCTGGGTTTCCTCTTCCTACTTATAATCCCCACAAGAACCCCTAGTAACTAATGATTTCCCGTAGAAACTGGCCAAATCCTCGAAGAACTTGACCCTTAAAATGATAGAGGAGTCCATGAACCTGCTGCGTGGCGCCGTGACCATAGTCTATCCCATGCAGTTGCCACCACACGACACCATTCGCATGGAGTTCACCAACACCGAGGATTTGACTGGCACCCAAGCCTCCAAGGAGGTCATTGAGCCCTCCAAGGCACAGCTCTGGTTTGCAGGACGTCAAATCCTAATGGGAAAGCTACTCAAAGAGTATTTGGGCAACAATGACAAGACCAAGGTAGGTTTTAAGTACTACCTCTTAGTAACCCTCTTTAAATGGGTATTCCTATACCTCCAACCAGGTGGTGGTCAAGCTGAATCAACTGGGAGAAGGACCTCCAGCCCGCGAGGCTGTAATCTCCGAGGCCATACGACGCCAGATGATGGCCGAGGCCTTTCGCCGCCAGGAGGAGCTCAAGGTGAGTCCTAGAGAGAGACCTTTGAGTGGTGTTTTATTTGCTATAATACGAGTATATATATATAAGTTTATATCGGATATATCAGATATAAGTAGGTACTGCTACTCCTTTAAGAAAATGCTGAATATTGCATAGCTACAAAGTCGAGAGTAAGGCGAGTCGCTTCCTATTTCTAAAGGAGATTAGCTTCCTTGGTCTGTCCTGGTGTTTGGTTTCTGGTTCCGCAGATGTCAGTTGGTGTATGCTATATATATCCACTATATATGTAAATGCAAGTCGTCTAAGGCGCATCTGCTGGAACTGCTTGTAGATGGGGGCTTCCAGTTTGGTTCTTTCTCTAAATAAAGCTCTTGGTGATTGCTGTGATTATCCTTATTCCACCAAGAAAAGTAAAGGTCCTTCCGATGTGTAAACGTTGTATAAATGCGCTGAGTAGAATTTAAATTCAGTTCCCCTTGTACAATGGTCGCAGGTCCTTAAAGTTTGGTGCTGGTCCACATTGGAATCCTGTCGCTGTTTTCGCTTAAAGTATGACCAGTGGTTTCTCTGGGACATCGCAGGTGGTTGCCTTCTCCTGATCCTGATCCTGATCTGTGGTTCCCGAATCTCCCGTGGGACTCAGAGGTATAAGCGACTTGGTGCTGCCTATCATCTCGTGGTTATCCAGGGGCAGTCCATGGTCCGAGTGCTCCTGATGCTCTAGGTCACAGACCACATCGTCATCCGTGTCGTACATCTGATCTTGGGGTTTATTGCCTGCCAAGCCCTGACCAAACACCTCATCGTTGTCCGAGTCATCGCCGGCGCACACGCAACGCATTTTGGCATCGTCACCCACCTGGAATTTAAACAAAATTCATAGAAATCCTGGAAAAAAATCCATCGAGAATTATACTTTACCTTGACCGACTTGGTGATGATGCACAGCGATATAGAGGAGACCACAAATAACACTATGGGCACTATTAGCGATACCACAAGCTCCCTGTACACCTTATCCAGGTCGTAGCGTGCCACCACAAACTCCACATTCGCATCCTGCGGAAGGGAAATGGATATAGCTCGAGTAAACTGATACCTACGAGGGCCCGGGCCCTGAACTGGATTATTTATGGGTTACCTTGTTGTAGTAGCACTGGTAGCGTGACTGGGCCGTGTTGTTGTCGCCATCGTTGCCATAGCGAGCCACAAAGTCCTTGCATTCGCCGCGCAGCGTGTTCACGCAGCCCTCCAGGTTGATGAACAGTTTCTTCCACGGATAAATGGTCAGGTTGGCCTGGTTGGGCAGATACCTCTGTTCCGGGTCCACTGACCTGGTGCTGTTCTCGTAGATCGCCCAGAACTGGGTGAAGTTCATGAAGGGAGCGGGCAGGGTGTCGTGTTCCAGGAGGGTTCCATTCAGGCAATCCGTGGCACTGTCAGGGTATTAGTAGAGTAATTAGGACTGTATCTTGATTCAAGGGGAGTGTCCTCCACTCACGTGATGCGGTTGTCGGACTCGCGGGTGACGGTGGCACAGTTGGTCAACAGGTTGCCATCGTCCTCCTTCCAGAACTCGGTGGGTTCGATGCGCACACCATGCTCGGAGCCGCGGGCCTGGTTGAAGGCCACGGCGTTCTCGCAATCGGCAGCGATGACATTGTCCTCCTGGAAGGGGTTTTATATAAGACTCTTAAGGATATAGGATATGAGGAAAACTTACATGCATGATCAAGGTGTTAACATTCGCTGTGGTGATCTTGGAGCAATAGCGATCGCAGCTGAAGGGCTTCTTGATCTTGGTGCAGTGCACGCCATGGCACTCGAAGAAACCATTCAGCTTGGTGTTGTCCTTCTGCGAGTTAATCGTGTGTCCATCGGCCTTGTGGTGGCACAGGAAGAACTCGGACATATTCTTGCAGTGACCTGGAAAATCATTTTATAATCTCTAATTGGAGTTCAGGATGAAGAGGAGTCCCGACTCACCATTAGAGCAATTGAACACCCCGCGAATGTTATTGCAGGCGGTGCCATTGTTGCAGTTAAACTTGTTCAGCCGACTCATGTCAATCTGCAAAATGGTTTGGGAAGGGAACCAAGGATAATGGTCATTCAAGGATCGTTAAAGTGGCGCCAAGTGTCCAAATACTTGACGTGCCTCATCCGCCGCCCAGCCATTAGCGGCCACAACCTCAAGTGGGCTAGGGATGAGTCATGTTAGAGGGGGAATGGGGATGCCCAAGACGATGACGTCTTTGGTTGTGGGTGGTCACTGGTTACTGGTTATTGGTGGGGTGTGGGTTAAGGTGTTCTCTTAGGGAATTGATAAAAATAAAACGATGACTACTACGCTGATATGTTGACATGTAAGTGATTTTATAATAGTTTCGGTCTTTAAACTAAGAAATAGTTAACCGGAGGTTACATTTTTTGAGGAAATACCTTCTTGTAGAAAAGATTTCAAGTTTACGTAAATAATTAATATTGGTTTTCTATATTAATGGGTATTATAACCAAGCTTAAAATGTTTAAAAAATAGCTTACTTGAAATATAAGATAATTTTTTAACCAGAGGTTATTTCTTTGAGGAAATATCTAACTTTAAAGAAGTTTTCTATCATATATTAAAAATGTATAATGGTGTTTTGTATTCATTGTTATTATATTCAACCAGGATGTTTAACAAAAAGTTTTCTTAAAATATAATAAACTTTTAACCAGAGGTTAATAATTATTTAAAAATTACTTATTTTGGAAAGAGTCTCTAACCGTAAGGTTAGCTCCTAAGTATATTCTCATCCAATTATGCATTAGAATTATTGTTAAATATTAATTTAGCATTAATATCATAAGTATCTAAACCTCCGGTTAATTTTAACACGATTGTTAAACTGACAAGTTCCTTACTTCTTTTCCAAGGCCTAATTTGAACTTTCAACTTTAACTATTCCCACCTCATTTTCTATAAATAAACCTTAACTTTCCCGACCCCGTTAGAAACTCACCTGAGCACAGGATGTGTTGGTTATCCTCGTGCAGTTATTGAGTTGAATATCCGTGCCATTCCTTCGCACCACCGAGTGCATTTGGGGACAGAAGCCGCTGGTCCTGGTCAGGCACCATTCGCCGCAGGAGGCCCACGGACAGTTGTTGGGCATCTGGCGGTCCACGGTCTGGCACATGACTGGATCGTGCTCGAATCCCGATTTGAAGGCCCTAAAACGGGGGGATTATTATTTATGGTTTCTATATATATACTTTTATTATTAAAGGAGACAGGTATACCCACTTGAGGGAGGGCGAGTAGATGGCCACGCTCAGGTAAACGATGGACACGCAGGACAGCACCATCGTGAGCTGGCAGAGGCAGATGGCGCGACAGATGCGCTTGTCCTGCTCGGGTATCAGGCGCGGTTTGTCCTTGCGCCGCGCCATTTTCGTATCCTGGTAGTGATTCCTGGGAGGTGGGGGTGGAGCTAATTCACAGCTAATTTACGACTTGTTGATTGAGCTCCTCTCTCTCCCGATTGTCTATATTTCACCCTACGCCGTTTTCAAGGTGATTCCCTTTCTGTTTTTGCTGGACAGGATGGGGGGAGGTGGTGGTGGCTTCGATTGGGTGGTGGCTATAGGTGGTTTTTTGTTTGCTTCTCCGCTTGTTTGTTTGTTTGTTTGCTCTATTTTAGTTACTTTAGTTAGCCTTGCTTAATTTGTCTTTGACTTTTTAATTGCTGGAAAGTGGCCAGAGGAGGATTGGGTTTGGTGGAGTGACGGAGTGGATGAGGAACTAGGACGTCTTAAAGCGTTATTTTATTTGCCTTTTCCTGTTCTGTGTTTGGTGCTGGAAAGGAGGCCAAGCACGTCCGCTCCCGACAGCAACTGGGTCCTGACTGAGTCCCGGGTTGCCAGGGCTGCCAAAGGACACACACTGCGCACTCTTACTTTTTTTTACACGGTACCCATAGGGTGCAAGGGTATTATAATTTCGTGGCAAGCGAGAATGTATGTATTTGAGTATTATGTATTTGATAAACATGAGAGATATTAGCAATATGGGTGGGTTCGAACCATGACCGGGTTAGAAACTTTTTGTGCTTTTTGATATTTTTCCTTGTTTTTTTTTTGCTTTGTTATTATAAATAAATTTGAAAAAAAATTATTTCGACTGTAGTTGCAGCAAATCTATTCGGCTCACGTCAATTTAACTATTTCGCATTAAGTAAACAAGTAAAATAAATAAATGAACTAATTACAAAAAGTCTAAATGTATGTATATATTGTAATTAACAATTAGTTGTCTTTATCAGATTTATTTGTATTGTTTTTTGCGTTCACAACCAATTACTTTCACGTCAAGATCAAAAGAGAGATAGAAACAAAACAGTGTGTCCGTACATTCAATTATTAGGGATTTCAGTAATACAAATTTCAGTAAAAATACATAATACTATAGTGATGGGTAATTAGCTAATTTATTTTCAACAGTATAAATATTACCATTACAAAATAAATTTAAAAACAAATTATTTGGGATTTAGTGAGGACTTGAACCTCTTCCGTCTAAATATACTAAAGAATATTTATTTAAAAAAAAAACTTTTCTCCAGAATAGAAATAGAAAAAGCGTGTGAAAATTTGACAGCATTGAATTATTCTTCTTAAAGCAAACATTTATGGGCACCGGGTATCTAATAGTCGAGCTTCCTGACTGTAGCTTTCTTACTTGTTCTTTTATTATGCGGAGAAAGTGAAAGTTGTTTCGCCAAAACAAACCCTTGTCTGGGACGGGAACTGGGACGGGGACAGGGATGCATGGATGTGGAAGTGGAGCCAGCTCAACAAATGGTTCCAGATCCTGCTGCTAGAACGCCTGCGCCTGGAGAGGAACGGAGCTCTAACCCAATTTCCCGCTGCTCTCTCTCCCGCGCGCTCCCAATACGAAAATTTTGAAAAAAGAAAACATCTTTGGTTTTAGCATTTCTCCACTTCAGTATCTTTTTTGTTTTGTTTATTAAATATAGGCCGTTAGCTGGTTTAATTTGTTTATTGATAAAGACACGTTAAGTAAAAAATTTTAATCGTTTTTGCATTCAAATTGGTTTTGGTTTTTGTTCTTTTCTTCGGTTTGGTTTGTATGATTTAAAAAATTTTCATAAGCAACGTGCGTTATATCGGTTCTGCTAAGCTATATGTATATGTTTGTTTTTTATATCTATATTTATATTGTTATAATCCGTTAGATGTTTGTTTGTTTTGTTTTGGTTTTTACATAAGATTTTGTTTTAAAACTATTTCAAAAATGTCAATCAATGTGAGGCCGTGTGAGTGTTTGGTTCCGCTGCTTAATCCTTCTGGGGATTTTATTTTGTATGAGTATTTATGGTAAATCTAGCTTTTTCTGGGGTTTCCAATATCCTTCCTGCCGCCCTGCTTCTATGAATTTATCAGAGCGGCTTGGGTATAAGGGATTTCGTAATGAGAATTCGGTTCTATACAATTGTTTGATTGTGTTTTTGTTTTGGTTATCGCTTTCCGTTTGTCTTTTAGTTAGTTTTTACGAATTTACTTAATATTTTTTATGACTACTATCACAATTTGTTGAAAACAAGCGATTCTTTAATTGGTATTTGGTATTTTGTTTTTCTCTCTGTGGATTTCGAAGTCGAGATGGAGCGGAGCATCGTGTTGCCGCGCCTCCAAAAAGCCAAAAAGGTCAAGCCAAAGTTTGTGTAAAGTATTCCAAACCAAAGTTTCTCTATATATATGCTTGTGTATATATATAACTAGCGTAACAATATATGATGGCAAAGTTCTTATATATGTTAACAAATTTGTAGTTGTTGTTGTTCTTGTTGGTTGAGCGCAAAATTTCGAATAAATCTGGCTGAGAGAAAAAGGTTAGTGTTATCCTTCGACGATGCTCCGCTTGGAATTAATCCTAACGTCCGAGATATCGATGTGAGATGGCAAATGGCAAATGGAATTTCTATATATTGTATGTCATTTGTATATATATATATATATCTAGATAAGCCATGTAGTGTGTGTGTGTGTGTGGTACAGACTACAAAGTTGAATTTTTTGCTATTTGTTTTGGGGCTTTAACTAATATTACTCTTTTTGCTAGTATTCCATATCATCCTCTTCGTCACTGTGACACAGAAGTTTGCTAGAATTGGAATTCGATTGGAACAGAGTTCTTAATCAATACTATATATAAGCGATATATTACTATATATTAAAGCCATTTAGATTGGGATATAAAAAACACATCATGCCATTCTAGAACCGAAACTAATATGAGGTAAAAGCATGCAAAGAACAGTTTCTAAAGCAATTTCTAGAGTTACGATTTAGGATAAGTTAAAAGGGAGAAATATTCGATATGTTATGGCTTAATTATAGTTGTAATATTCAGCGGAAAGGAGAAATGCCAGTGGTGCCCAAGGCCCTGACTCGCGGAGTCAACCAGTTCCTCTGACCGCCCTCTGCCGGCACACGTAGAGTAACCCGGAATGTAAGCAATGCACCACTGTGGTCAAAATTTAAATTTTCGGCTAAATCATGCTCTTTTTTAAGTTTGGAAACTATTGTTATAGTCCTGGCTATTTTTTATGCAATATTACATTAAATAGTAGCTACTTTTTTCTATATCTATGGCCTGGTCACCACTGGTGTAAACTAATGGAGCTAAACCGGAAAGAAACCTTTGATAATCTATTTTGTAGACTTGGAATTAAGTTCATAAATATTTTAATTATTGCATATTTTATCTTGTGTGATTTTTGATTGTTTTTCTTTGTTATTTTATCGAGTGAGGGTGTGTATATAGAATACGAAATCCTTGTGCGGTGCGGATTTCTCTCTAAAACTACAAAATTGAGTTGAGAGTATATTAGGAAAAGGCAGTTATTGCTAAGGACACTTCAGAGTAACATTTTTTTTGGGATGCGAGTGCTGGTGCAAGTTTTCTAGATCGAAAGAGATCCAGGAAGATTTCCAAAAAAAATAAACACCGCACTTAACCTATCACAATACATATTCTGTTTCTTTTTTGAGGCTCTCTCACTGATTAGATCATTTTTCAAAATACATTCAGGGACAACGACTTTTCCGTGTTACATTTCATGCAGTTAACGATCCTGAAAGTAATATTTAAAGAAGTAAAGAGAAGAAACGGATGAGATAAGGGCTTAAAGAGATGTGGAAACAAAAAGCAAAGGTTTACATTCAACTTATATGGATCAGGCCAATATATATCTTAGGGGTTAACAAATGAGGATAAGTTACATTCATGACAAGACAATCAATTTTAGTTTCCTTTTTTTGGTATTTTTTCGACAATATCTCCATATACAAGGCACAATGGTTTCGATTGGGTGAATGTCTACTACAATATACAAATACGGATTACGGATAACTGATTACGGATTACTTTTACGGGGTTTACGGGGGGAGTATAAATTTGCCAAAACTTCGCAATGAGAACGAGGGGAGATGAGAACAAGATGCTGGACAGAGGCTGAATAGTGGCACTCACTCTTCCTTGGTCGGGAACTTCTCGGCGTAGACCCGCGATGACTTGTTGCACGCCTTCTCGCAGCAGGGACAGTACCAGTAGCTGAGCACCCCGATCGAGATGGCAAAGAGCACATTGGGTATGATCAGTGAGAGGATCAAGTGGTACAGGTTGTTCTCCCACGAATACCTGCCGATGACCACCTCCGGATAGGCGCGGCTATAGTAGCACGGAAAGGGTTCGCCAATGTGGGAGAACCTTTATGAAATAATAAGGAATTTCTTAGGGGTTATCCTTGATAATAATTTGTGAGGTGCTCACCCATACTGCCTGGCAAAGACACTGCAGTTGGTCGTCGGGGGATAGCCACAGCCTTCCGAATTGATCAGAAACTTGGTGTAGCTCACATCCCAGTTGACCGTGTCCAGGTCCCGAGGATTGCGCTCCCAGTCGCTGAAAGGGATGCGCGTGTAGTTGACAAACAACTGATGGCACCTGGGGGGGAAAAAGGAGAGGGGTTATTAGGGAAGTAGTAAAAGCAAAAGAACAGTAAGCACAAAAGAGAACAGAAGAACAGTAAGCAGAAAAGAGAACAGAAGAACAGTATGCACAAAAGAGAACAGAAGAATCAGTGCAGACAAATTGAAATTGTGTGGCTAGATTTAGCCTTTTTTAGCGTTAAATAGCTAGTTTTTATGTTATAGCTATTTCTTATGCCATATTACAGAATGATTTGGCTTTTTTTTCTCATATCTACACCCAAAAAAAAAAAAACAGGAGTTTAACCTTTCTATGCGTTGTCAGAAAAGTATACTCAAGCAGTATAACGAGTTTAGAATAAATTTTATACTTCAAACTATCAAATGTATACTCCAAAGTTTAGTTTTTATACTCTATAGTTTCAATTGTGTATTTTTGAGTATTATTTTTATACGAACCTACATCGAAAATTCGATAACATATCGCGTTAGCTGGAATTTAGTGCTTTTCTGTTTGTCGCGTTAGTGATTATTATGAAATGGTGCATATGAGTATACAATTTATACTTTCATTGTATTAAATTGATAAGCACCTTATTAAGAAATTTTTCATACTCAAGAGTATAGGTTCTATGATGATTTTCTTTTGGGTGTAGCCATAGAGTGTTTAAGTTTCACTCATGCAAATGCAATGTTGGCATTTGACTGTAATAGATGAAGAAGGCTGACTACCTTTTAAAGGAAGAAGTTTTCTCCTGGGATTTATTTTTATGAATAGGATATCCTTCTCTTCGACTTACTTGGTGAGTGATGAGGTGCAGCCCTCGCGGCAGGAGCTCCAGCTGCAGTTCTTGATCCCCTCCGCATAGATGTGATCAATGACAATGCAGGTCACCGGCACAGGATCATAGTCGGCTATGATCGTTGAGATGGCGGGATCCACGACGAAGGGTATCAGGAAGAGGAATGTGAACACCGACAAAATGGCAGTCGTACCTGGAATGAAAAGTATTTTTATTTAATAAGGGATCTTACTAGGAAGAAAGTTTACCTACCAAGGCACACGGAGGTATAGAACTTTGCCTTCTCGAGCAGCGTTTCCATCTCGATCTCCTCGCGCTTGGCCTTGATGGCGTCCACGCATCCGCTTCCTGGCCGCACCGGCGACTGGCAGGCGGATCGCATCGATCCGCCGGACAGGGAGCCCGTCGCCGAGCCGCAGCGGCTGCTATTCAGGCTGATCTTGCTGGCGGAGAGCGTCTGGGCCGAGAGCGTGGGACTCGCCGGCACCGACGTGGTTGTGGTTAGCGTGGAGCTCTTCTTCATGGTTCTTAGTGTGTGTGTTGTGTGTGTGTGGTGTGTGTGGGTGTGGGTGTGCTTAGATTGTAGTTGGATCGGTAAAAGCCTTTAAAATGAACACCGCTAACATTCGCTGCCTTCTACAACAATAATGGAGCTACTCTCTCCTCCCTTTCTCCTGCTTTCTAAACTTACACCTCTTGCCTTATTCTTAGAGCCGAAAATGGAAAATGTTTATTACTTTTTCTTGTTTCTTTAACTTAGTTTGTGTTTTTAGTTAGTGTTTTGAACCTCGCTGCGGGTCTCTTGTATATTGATTAGGTTTATCTAAATTAATGCTTATTCCTTTTCTTTGTTAGTTCTTCTTTTTGGTTTTTTAGTTAAGGTTAACTTTAGCTTTTGCTTCTTTCTTTTAAATTTTTGATCACGCATCCCTCTCTAAGCCATTGTTTTGAATTTCTCTGCCCTCGCTCCCTAGGCTATATATATATCCTTCTTCTATATATCCTTTTCAGCTTTTGTGGTGTTGTATCTCTGTGTGTGTTGTGCATGTGGGTTGGGTGTGTGTGTGCGTTTATTCCCTAGATAAAACTAAGTTCCATAATAGCAACAATTTCTCTTTTAAATGTAAACTTTCGCGCTCTCTCTCTCTTCTCTCCTCCCTATCCTACAGTTCTTGCCCACAAAAAATAAGGTCGAAAATTATACTAATATTGTCTTCAGATCTCTCGATCGTCGTATCTTGAGAATTTCAAGCGCCTCGCATGTGTAGGGTTTCGGTTTGAGTTTAAGTTTTAGTTTCAGTTTTAAGTTTCGAGTTTCAGTTCCTGGTTAGCTCAGGAGTGTCCTTGCAAAGCCTCTGAGGTGTGGTCCGTGTCTCTGTGTGTCCTCTGTGTGTGTGTGTGTGTGGGTGTTACAAGTTCGATGGAAGGATTACAAAGAATTTCAAGATTGTGTTTCTGACTTCAGCTTCTTGGGCCCAACTCCAATTATTGCAAAGCGAAGACTCCCGTCTGGTGTGTCGGACTGTCTTCTTGGAGCAGAGGAATGCCTGAAATAATATGGGAATTACTTCATAAGTTCAATAGTAATTTTTTAATAGAGAAAATAAACTATTATGTACCAAGGTTGCTATAGAAATCGCTCTGGCTTTGAAATCTTTTGGTAAGCTGTCTATTAGTATGCAATAAAATATTTAGATCGGAAATTCGCATTTCGTGGCATACTTTTAGGCACTTTTTAAAGTGATTTCAAATCTACAGCGATTTTTCTGGGCTTATATTAGGGCTAAACGTGTTTTTTAATCGCTCCGGATTTGAAATCATGTAAACTGCTTAAAAGTATGCAATAAAATAATATGAAAGCAGAATTCACATTTTGTAGCATACTTTTAGGCACTTTTTAAAGTGATTTCAAATCTTTAGCGATTTTTCTGGGCTTATATTAGTAATTAAAGATCAAAGCAAGGAACTTTAATATATAGAAGGAGGACTAGCTATTCTCTGTATCTAAAAAGGGGCATTTATAGACCTAGATTTGCTAAAAAGGGATAAATAAAGGAGTTTTCTAAAATATGTTCCGATCTAAACTCTAAAAATTGAAGGTAATTAGGCATAAAAACTGTGGTAACTGCTCTAGTTAGAAAGATATATTGTAATAGTTCCAGAAACCTATTCCTAAATCATCTTCTTTTTACGAATTTTTGAGGTTACTGATCCTAGATAACTCCAGAGACCTAGAGACACACTTGTAGTGGACACCTCTCACATGTGGGCTATGGCAAGGACTGTAACAGAGTCATATAAAAACCAATTATACACCAGATCCCGGGGGAATAAAGCACACAGATCTGAAGCTTACGTGACGGATCTCATAGGGCCATAACCTCGTCGCCGCCGCCCCCGCCCATGTCGCCGTTGGTGGGTGCGCCCACATTGTTCTTGTTCAGGATGGTATCCGTGTCCACGCATCCCTTAAAGCGCATCTTGGCATCGTCGCCCACGTAGACAGTGCGCTGGCAGAGGAGCAGCACGGAGCAGGAGACCACAAATAAGACGGACGGCACCACGGAGGCGAAGACAAACTGGCGATAGGTGACCTCCAAATCAAAGCGGGCCACTACAATGTCCTTCTTTCCAGGCGAGTAGAAGCACGGGAAGCGGGCTCGGGCATTGTGGTCGCTGCCATCGCGACCAAAGTCCTTCAGGAACTCCTTGCACTCATCCATCAGGGTGTTGACACATCCTTCCAAATTTATCATCAGCTTGGACTCATTGGAAATGGTCAGATCCACGTCCGGCGGGGCAATCTCGGGCACCGGAGTGGCCACCGACACATGGAGGTGGCTGAGATATGTGAAGTTGGTCAGATCACTGAGCATGTTGTGCTCCAGCGTGGAGCCATTGATGCAGTCCACCGCATCCACCCTGTCCGAGGTGTTCTTGATGAAGTAGCAGGAGGTCATGGCCACGTTGTCGTTGGATTCGTTCCACACCTCCTCCAGGGTCTCGGCATTGATGGCATTCTGGCACTGCGAGAGGTAGACCTTGTCCCCGCTGAGCACCACCACGTTCTTGTTTCTGGTAGGGATGTCCACGCACCGTCGATCACAGTTGTAGGGAGTCCGGATCTTCCTGCAGGTCCCACGACTACACGAGAACAACCCACTGATGTCCATGCAGTTGATCTTGCCACGACGACCGCTGCACTTCACGGGAGCATCACTGTTGTGGAAGACGCACTCGAAGGCATCGGTGATGTTGAGGCACTGGCCGGCGGTGCAGTTGAAGGTGCCGGTGAGATTCTTGCACTCGTCGTTGATGCAGCGCGCCTTGTCCGCCCGATCCTGGTCGATCCCATAGCACGTCTTGTTCGCCGAATTCGTGCAGTTCTGGAAGATGAGGTTGCTGCCATTGCTGCGCAGATTCACATAGATCTGGATGCAGGCGCCGGAGGTCTTGCTCAGGCACCACTCCCCACAGCTGCCCCACTCGCAGTTGTCCTTGTTCACCGCCCGCGTTGTGGTGCACATGACCGGCGTGGGATCGATGCCGCTCTTAAAGGCCCGCGTCGAAGGCATATAGATGGCCACTGTGAGGTAGACCAGAGCCACCGAGCTGAGGACCAGGGTCATCTGGCATATGCAGATGGTGCCACAGATGCGTGTGTCCTGCGGCGGGACCACCAGGTCCTCGACGGCCACCTTCTTCTTGCCCATGGCCCCAAGGTCTTGTGGAGATTTACGCTAAGCTGAGCTGCTCCTCCTCGTTTCCCCCTCTGCTTTGCTAAGGCCCAAGCCCAGTGGTTAATCCCTCGCGTGCAATCCAATTAGGAGCTCGTCGCCGTCATCATCATCATCATGGTTGGTTCCGTTTGGGTCTATCGATTTAGTTGCAGGACAAAAAGAAAATGATGGGAAATGGCAGGAAAACTGCGTGGGCGGTTCGCGCTGTGTGTGTTATATAACCCTGCGTAGGTTGAGATTTTCCTCCGACTTTCGCTGGCCCCGACTTTCTTGCGCACGTTTTCCCAGCTGCTGGAGGACGACACGTTTTCTGGAGGCGACCCCTATCGATTTTTGGGCTAGCTTAGGAGCTGCTGCTGGCGCTGACCCCACCACGAAATTCACTTTAATCACAATGTATGGCCCATACGGCACTCTGTCGTTGCATCACGTGCTCTGGAGTTGCTCCTGGTATTGGGAGTCCTCTGTGGCCACGACTCCGAACAATTTCGTGGCTTCTTTTCTTGCTTAAAGATTTTTTATGGAATTATTTTGGTTTAAATTCTTAGAAAGTGATATTAGTTTTCTGGGTAATTATTTTTTCGCTTTTCGAGTAACTGGCAGCTGGCTCGTGACTGGGGCCCAAGGCTTCTGCTCTGGATTGGCGACGACTGCATTCGGCTTCGGCTCCGCTCTGGCTCTGGCTCTCAGTTCTCTGTGCTCTGTTCTCCGTTCTCCGGTTTCCCTCACTGACCGCCGACAACATGTAATACATCGTGAGTGTGTGAAATTTTTGCTCTCGCTTTTTTAGCACAAATCTCGGCTCTGCGCGCGCACTTTTATTGCAAAATCAATAGTTCCGCATTCTCTCCGGGCATCGGGCATTGGGAATCCCCCTTTCAGCCCCGCCCACGCCCGCCAAGCTGGCTCCATTCCGACTTCCATTGATTAAGTCGTCCTCCACATGGCCAAGAGTAGTGCAAGTGCACCGAACCGGGCCTCCTCCTCCTCCTCCTCCACATTCTTCTTGTTGTGTTACTGCGTTTATACGCAGCTATTTTTGTGGAATAATCCTTGCAATTTCAACACGAACATGTCCTGCCATGATTTTTTTTGTGGAAAACTTAGGCCTTACTTAATATTTATCGAACAAACTTTAGGCAAGTGAGTCATGTTAAATACAAATGCAATTTAAATTAAATTTACTAGTATTTCTAGAAGAATAATATAGAAAAGGGTTCAAAAAGCATGAACCTTTTACTGATAGGCTTAACTTACTTATAAAAAATTAATTTCCAGGAATAATCCGTGCGATTTCAACACAATCATGTCTTGTCATGATTTTTTTGTAGAAAACTTAGACCTTACTTAATATTTATCGAACAAACTTTGTGCAAGTGACACATGTTAAATACAACTACTAGTATTTCCAGTAGAATTATATACAATAAGGGTTCCAAAAGCATGAAACTTTTACTGATAAGCTAAACTTACTTATAAAAAATAAATTTCCAGGAAACCCAAGCTTAATCTTGAAAGAATTTAAAGAAATAATTTATGATTAAACACAAAACATTTTTCTATATATTTTCCAATAACTAAATCACGTTGATGTACATTAACTCATTAGTAAACTAATCTACTAACAAAGGGAAAACAAATGGTTTATAATCTCTTCTGCTTTAGAATTATAAAGCTTACGAGGTCCAGTAATATGTTAAAGTGCAAATGCCGATATATATTCCATATAAAGCACATAAAACCACGTTCTCAAAACCAATTATTACTCAAAAATGTAGCTAATAATGGATTTGGGAACGTGGCCGCTTACAAAAATAATACAAAACGTGGATTATAGAGCTCGATTCTGATCAACAATTTAGAATCTACATAGCAAGTGGAAAGTGAGGGGTTACAATACATTTTGTTAATTGTGTTAAAGTACAAAAATAGTGTATTTCGGGTGAGTGATGTGGCGCGGAGAACCAGGTGCTCCGCCAGAGATTAGCTACTCCTCGCTGCGAGTCGTGCTCCTCGCTCCTGCTATCCCTCGGCTATGGGATTGCCCCACGATTTGGCGATGATCTTGACGGTTTTCTGGTCGAGCTTAGGTCCCAGCAGCGGGTTTAGCTGGGCCAGATAACAGCACAGCCAGAAGAGCCAGCAGCAAACGGCGGTCAACAGGCAGACGCAGCGCACCAGATCTTGCTGCTGCACCTTGGAGAACAGGAGGGGTCCGAACTTGGCCACGGCTGCCCAGAAGGCGGTGACGAATACAATCATAAGAATGACTTCCATTTCTTTGTTGTTTAACTTTGCTTTTGCGTCAAATTAAATTCGGAATCTTTGTTTTTATTAATCATCTGTGGCAGATGACGATAAGGCACTAACGCGTTTCACCAAAAATCCGCACTTTCGTGCGCTGACCAACACTAGCACGCACTGTTGAACACTTGCAGCACTGATTAAACATAATGTTTGGCGCCTAGTGTGAAATTTGTTTTATTTCTTGAACAAGTAAATATTTTATAAAATTAAGTACAAAATAATAAAATAGGGGTAAGGGTTGAGGTGGGGAATTTGTTTGACATTTTTTAAATGGAAAGCAAATGTTCATAACTGAGAGATTACCTTTTCTGTAATCAAAGTTAAAAACCGAGTTTAAACATATGCAAAAGAATTACAAAAGAATTATAAAAAAATCTATAAACTAAAGATTTTGTCAACTATTTGGAAATATGTTTACCTGAGTAAAATCTAAATTAAATCTAATGTATAATTTACCTCGACTTTTCCTAATCTTGAATAATATTCCTACTATTGTGAAACTTTTTTTACAATGCACTCCTAAATCCAATGGACACAGCACAGATGGATTATTTTACCTTCTTAAGACACAAAGTATTGTCTAAGGGAAGTTAAGAGCTCGAGAACCACGTCACTTTTTCCTCCTTTCTTTTATGTCTTTGATGGGGATAAAGCAAAACACATAAAACCACAGGGTATTTTCTAGTTTTGACTAAAATGTCGTATTGATGACACTACCACTTGGACACGCTCCACTTTTGTTTTTATCACAGCCCCCAAATGGAATAATCAATGGGCACGGAACGGATTTCTAGTTGCACGGCAATCAATGGGAATGCGCTCATAAGTAGGCAACGATTTTGAGGGTCACCGAGGAATGCCTTATTCGATTTCCGTTTACCTTTCGATTCCGGATACGGATATCGGGTTGGATTGTGGCTAGCTCAGCAGCAATACTCACATGTAAATTTCGAATGTTTCAGCTTCAAGTGTCGAGGTTTATTTACGTTCCTGCCACTGGGACACGCACACGCGGGGCGGTGGCGCTGGCAGTGGTTGCGGGGAGGTTGCTGAAGACACCACACCAATACACTTGCAGCAGTCGCGCAGTCACAGTCACAGTTGCACAGTGTGCCATCAAAATCGTTTCATAATCCGCACATGGCTCACTCCCGGATGGGTTTCCACACTGTATTCAGATTCCTCTTGGATCCTTAGCTAACCAAAGTGCCAGAAATGCTGCGTTTCTGCACTTTTCCACCATTTCCCCGTGGCTGGGCGAGCCGAGAAAATTCCTAACAGGCGAACTCACTCGTTCGTTACGTTTCCCTGCTGTTTACGCCACTTCTGACACTTCTCAGCTTTCAACCAGCGGAGCTCTCTCTTCGGTCGCACGCGGAGCGGACCGCGCCTGCGTCGGCTTGCTTTACGTCATCGCTGGCCCGCTGTTGCTCCCACTGGGAGAGTGGGAGCGAGATTGAGCTTTGGGCAGTGTTGGGATTATAGCTAGTATTGTGGAACTAGTAGCTAAAAGTCACACATAGTTTTGCAAATAAATGGGTTATATATAGGTTAGGAGGTAAAGTACATAAAGGATGGAAAAGAAATCAGTATGGTTTGAAAATAAAATCAAGGTGTTCTTACCTTTAACCTTTTCGATTGGTTGCAAATAATTCCCGATATCGGTAGTACCCCATTTATATCTAGATCTTATGTTATGCTGTTCTTATGCTTAATATATAATAATAATAGCTCTACAGAAATGCTAATTAAAGGAAATGATCATAATAATGTAACATCTAGTTACAAAATATTAGTCTCTCCTAGTGGCGCCCGAGTAGGGACACAGCGAAAAAAGCTAAAACTAACAACCAGCTTAAAGCCCTTTCAAAACTCCACCAACATTTACAGTTAAGAAGTAGCTAAGTCCAGCTATTTAGCAGCTGAAAGGTAAACCCTGGACCTGAGCTTGACGGAGGTGCAGGCGAAAGCTCCGCTCCAAAGCTCCGCCGGACTTGGGCCCTTAATTCCGCTGCAGCGTTGCCAGTGGAAGGCAGTCCTTTCGCTGAAGAGTTCAGCCGTCGTGTTGTCGCTCTGCTCCTTTGGTTGTCGTCGCCTCGTAGCCTGCCGTTGTCGCTGTCGTTGTCGCGCTGCTCCATTGTTGCCACCAAGGAAGGCAAGAGGCAAAAAGACAAAATGCCACGAAAGAAATGTGGAGCGTGAATGTGGCGTTTTTGTTCTTTCAGCGTTTGCAACTTTTGACCCCGTGCGCAATCAGGTCACCATTGTCCTTCCATGGTAAACACTGTGTAACCGAAAACGGGAACTGTGCGGGATTCGGATTCGGAATCGGAATCGGGATGTGTGATTGAAAATGCGTAATCCTCGTTCCGTTGTCACCGTTCACCGCGTAACCTGAACCTTGAGTAAACACACACAGTCGCAAGTCGCTCACACTCACTCGCACACTAGAACGACACACTAACGGGAGCACGCAACTCTACGTCACAAGAGCTCGAAAGCGGAGAGAGGGAGAGAGAAAGAAGGGTAACAGGGTAGCCTGGTGGCCCAAACAAAAATACAAGAAAAACGTAGTTGGACTACATTTAATTGATCTCCACAATCTTGCGGAGGGGGGGAGCCTAACAAATCTTTGGGCCAGCTGAAAAATCGTTTCGTGCAAAGCACAAGAAGTTGCCAAGGCACTCACACCAACTCACTCGGTCTCCTTGCTCCTTCGAGGGAGCCAAAGAGGGATAGGGATAGGGTGGCCGCCTATGCCGCATAATTTCGATTGGAGCTGGCTCCCCTCTCACTCTCTTTCTCTTTCGCTCTCGCACTGCTTTTGAGTACGTGAGAGTTGTGGGCTTGTGTTTGAGCTTGCATGTGCACGGCCCTTTTCTGACTGAAGCGTGTGTGTGTGTGTGTGTGTGAAAGCGTGCCAAATGAATTGAAAATTACATGTGGCTCCGCTCTGTCTCCCCACCTCCCCTGTGCCCCCCCTCCCCCTCGAGTGCATCGAAGGAGTTTTATTATTTAAACACGCCGAGCCAAACTGAGCCGAGCTGAGCTCATTGGTGCCGCGTGTTTCGTTTCCGTTTCGTAATACTCCGCCGCCACCACGCCCCCCTCTCCACTCGAGGTTACATAAAAATAAACGCGAGCGAGGCGGCCATCGTCACCTTTCGTTGGCTTAATTGCGGCCGCTGGGCTTAAAAATACACGCATTAACGCAAAACGCGGCCTAACGGTATTTTAAAACCACTACACAGCTCTCTCCCCATCTTACTTTCTCTCCCACACACAGCGCTGAACTGCACGTGGCACGGCTAGATAGGGAGAGAGCGAGCGAGAGAGAGAGTGAGCGAATAGCAAAGCAAAGCAAAGTGAACAAGAAAAACAAACAACAAAATAAAACTGTCCGTCCAGCATTCTTTTTTACACACATTTGAAGAATGTAAAGTGCGCTAAACAACGGAGGAATATAGCTGCAGAGAAGGAGAAGGAGACGCATAAGCACAGACGAGAGTGAGACCTCAAAACTGGCCATTGGCAGGCCCAACACACACTCCAGCACACAATACACACACACACACACACACGCACACTTACATTCATAACACACATACATAACACAGCACACACACTCGCATACAAATCAGGCTTTGCCGCAGTCATAAAATAATCAAGAAGCAGCAGCTAAATCAGGCGGAGCAAGAGGAAGGAGCCAAGGAAGAGGAGCAGCAGCGTCACTGCAACGTGCTGATGTTGACGAAACATCTCCGCTGGGACGCATAAAGCAATTAGCAAAGGTTGAAACCCCGGCTCTCTCACACACACACACGCACGCACTGCCAGATTGGGGCTAAGGAGGCTAAACAGGCTGCAGGATGCGTGGGATTCCCATCGGCTCCGTGGAGTATTTAGCCTAATCGAGTGATGCCGAGCACAAAAATGCAGGACCCCCTCGGAGTCCCACCCACGTACGCCACTGTCCTCGGCCTGCCGCGCTGCAGATGCCAGCAATGTGCGAGATAACGGGACACCGGACAGCCAGGCCCCCACAGAGACAGAGACCGAGGAAGAAGGAGAAGGAGAAGCAGAAGTAGAAGCTGGAACCGAAACAGAAACGGAAACGGTAGCAGAAGCAGAAATAGAAACAGAAGAAGCAAAAGCAACAGCAAAAGCAAAAGCAAAAGGAACGAGAAATCGAAATCGAACTCTCCCTGTGATATAACTTGCACCGTAATCGTAATCTAGCTCTTAGTTATCGTTATCGATTAATAATCGCAGCAATTGTAAGCTAAGTACAGGCACTGCTCTAAGAGAAAGCAAATAAACACCCATACACCGCCCCATCCGCCTTTGGAACACCATTCGCTGCCGCTCTGCTCCGCCAACGCCGCCGCTGTCGCCGTCGCCAGACCTGCGCCAACCGAGAGATATAATAGAATTATAGAATATATATAAATAATACCTAAGCCAACTAAGCCGGACCAACAAAATCGATAACAATGGGAGACGAGGCCGATAAGCGAACGGGGAAGGAGAAGCTGCTGTTCTACACGACCGCCTTCTTCATCCTGCTGGGCACCTTCAGCCTGTTCGCCTTCCTCTTTCTGGTGCCGTTCGTGATCGAGCCGGCCTTCACCACGATCTTCATGCAGTTCGAGGAGGTGCCGGCTCTGTGCGAGACCTACGACACGGAGATCTTCTACGGGGCCAAGAACTGCTCGTGGTCGTCGTGCCGCGAGGGCTGCACCAAGGACATCTACACGTGCACCCAGATCCGGGTGAACTACCGCCTCAACCTGTACAACTACACGGACGAGTTCAACTTCACGGAGTACCACATCAATCTGAAGGAATCGGAGCGCATCCTGCCGCCCGTGAAGCGCACGGATCGGTACGAACGCGCCTTGAGGAGCGACTACGAGTACGATAACCTGGGCGGAGGCGTGGGTGGCGCCGGCCTGGACATCGACCTCGGAGGCGGCAGGTTGGAGCAGCTGAATTTCGGCGATGCCGACGGCTCCAATGGGTATCTCATCGAGGACTCGGAGGACACGCACGGGCTGAGCTCCTCTGGTACTCTCATTCCGGACGAACGCCGGCCCTTCGACGAGATCTCCGAGCTGAACGAAGGCCTGATGGGCAATCGCTCCATGTACTACTACGTGGGCGCCCGGCTCTTTCCCAACGTGAAGGGTTGCGGCTACCCGCCCATGCTCAACTGCACCATCTGGCTGAAGCGGTACACGAAGATCGGCATGAAGTTCCCGTGCTACTACTCCAAGGTGGATCCCAGCCTGGTCATCAGCGACCTGGACTACTGGCAGAACACCCTGAATCTGGTCTACTCGATGGCCATTCCCATTCCCTCGTTCATCATCTCGGTGATTTATTTGACGTACGCGTACTTCAAGATCTACAACGAGGACGAGGAGACGGCGCCGCTGGACAAGAATGCCGAGGACATGGACATCGATGATATCGATGCCGTGGACGACAGCGACGGTGCCGTGCTGGCCGACAATGTGGCCGGCAGCCAGATAATCAACATGGACTCCACCACCAATGACAGTTGTCTGGAGGGTGTCCTGCCCAATGGCGGTCCCGGCATGACCGCTTCCATATCGCAGGGTGGCTCTGTCACCACACCGGGCCCGTACATCGCGCAGAGTCCGGCGGGCTCGCAGATGACGCCCAACTCGGAAATAAACTCGTTCGGCCATCAACTGAAGGTCCAGATGGCCGACGAGCTGTCCAGGGACTCGCTAGAGAACGGAGTTATCTCCACGTCCAACTCAGTGCAAGGGTAAGCCGGGAGGATTAGGGAAAATATTATATTTGGTGTGAGATAATATATATTAAAGGATTTTGAATGCTAACTACAACCTAAAAGGGTTAAATGGGTTCTTAAAAGTATCTACAAATACAACCAAAAAGTTTCCCAATCGTTTCCACAACTTTTTATAGCATAGTTTTATGGGTAAACAATTGAAAAAGGTCAAGAACGTTGACTTCCTTTAAGCAACCAATTATTTCTAGTTCCCTGAGGAATTTTAAATGAATTTATAATAAAAATAATAATAAATAATAAATTATTTAAATTAATTAACTGCTAACTAGAACCTACAAGTATTAAATGGGGTCTTAAAAGTATATATAAATACAGCCAAAAAGTGTCCCGTTTCCCACTCATTCCCACAACTTTTTATAGCATACTTACAGCTGAAAACAGTCAAGAACGTTGACTTCCTTTAAGCAGTCAATTATTTCTTGTTCCCTGAAGAATTTTAAATTAATTTCCATCGTTAATAATATATTATCTAAATTAATTAAATGCTAACTATAACCCTAAAGGGTTAAATCGGGTCTTAAAAGTATCCACAAACACATAACTTTTTATAGCATACTTTTATGGGTAAACAATTAAAAACAGGTCAAGAACGTTGACTTCCTTTAAGCTTCCAATTCTAGTTCACTGCAGAATTTTAAATTAATTTCCATCATTAATAATTTTGGGGGAAATATTATATAGGATTTTTAGTTTTTACTATAACTTAAAAGGGTTAAACGGGGTCTTAAAAGTATCTACAAATACAGCCAAAAAGTGGCCCGTTTCCCACTCATTGCCACAACTTTTTATAGCATACTTTTATGGGTAAACAATTAAAAAATGGTCAAGAACGTTGACTTCCCTTAAGCAACCAATTATTTCTAGTTCCCTGAAGAATTTTAAATGAATTTCCATCGTTAATAATGTATTATCCACTTTATCCACTTTCAGAAACTTGAGCAAGACGATGACGACGAGTATCTCAACTCCTCCTGGGCCGACAGCGGCAGTCTGAAACGTCAGGCGCATGGTCTGGAAAATGTTAGATTCCGATTCGGAAAATGAACCGCTGCTGGAGGATTCGTAGACCGCCGAGCGGACAACGAACCCCGCGGCGGGCGGAGATCGGAGTTAGGAGCGGAGAGACACCAAGAGAGAAAGCATAAAGCGAACACCCCAAGTATTTCTACCCCGAAACAATCGACAACAACGCAGCGAATGCGACCGAACCTGAATACCTTCAGAGCTGTTAGAGGCACCTAAAATGAACTATGATAGATTATATATATATTTACCTTATGAACTAGCCACTCGGACACCCACTACTCACACTCACACACACATAATACTCGCTGGGGATCCTGATCGCCTCTCACTCACTCGAAATTGCAACACACGGGCATTAGTATCTGCACAGTAACTGATATATCTGGAGGATAGACAAGCGGATGGATGGATGGATGGGTGCCACATCTTGGGCGATTGGTACAAATACAATAAGCCTGGAGTGCTATACATATACCTAGAGGAAACTATAATACTTATACACAGCATATACAAATATTTACTTGAATTATTTTTCTATTCGCAACAATCGTCGTCGTCTCGTCTCGTTTCGAGGGGAAGACACCCCAAAACCCACAACCCATGCCCGAAAACCCAAACTCAAACCCAAAATAAAGCAAACCAAGAATAGATCTGAGCAAAGCGCGCAACTTATTTACAAAAATCGATAAATCGAGGCGCTGACGTTTTTTAAATATTGTAATTGCCCATATTACATATTCAAGTGCTGCAAACAAACACCCACACACAAGCGAAGAACACTCAAAAAAGCGAAACACAAACAGAAATTAAATTTAAACGAGCGCATCGTGTATTTAATTTAAAACGTAATGATAAACGAAAGCAAGTCGAATGCCTATATTTGAAGTAAATTACAATTAAATTAAATATAAATTAACGTAAATTAACTAACAATTGTTATCCTTCAAATTAATGCGGATAAAAACTCACAGCTTTAACTAACTGAAACGGAGGCATAAGATTTTTCTTCTACATATATTTATTTTATTAAGATTATTAACGGATAATGAATATTTATAGGTCCTACAAATGGTTCAAGCTATTCAATTAAAAACAAAACTTACAAATAAAATATTACATTAAATCTTAATAATTTAGGTCTCAAATTAAATATAACAAAATAACGTTTCCTTTTTATATTACGAACAAAACCAAAACCCAAAGAAACCAAACCGAAAACCAAGACATTTCTAAAATCAAAGGCGAATATCTCAAAATTCGTTGCCTAGGCATATAGACTCGCATCCGCATCAGCATCCGCATCAATAAACTGCACTTTTGCGCATAATAATAATGTATTTATCAATGATAAGCGGCAAAGAACTGCACTGGAAATCGAAATCGGAGTCAAAATCGTTTGTTTTTAACGACAGAGTTTGAGAAATAGTTAACGGAGAGTCCGGGCGATGGCAGATAACAAGCGCAACTATTAGCTAATATCATGTAAAACAGACAAAACAAACAACAAATAAAATGCTACTAGAATTGAAACCAAAAATACATGAAAAATCTCGAAATAAATACGCATTTAGCAGCCTACAACAGACTGGGTGTTTTTCTTGTTAAGTTTATTGAGTAATTTTATAACAGAAGCATCGAATTATTCCTACATTTATTGAATAAAATTTATGACGAACAAAGTAAGTAAGAGTAAGTACATTTAAAACGTAATTATAAGACATATATCTAAGCAACTTTCAATATTTCTTTTAAAACCCCTAATTTCAACCGCCCAACTTTTTGAATTCCTTGCGCCATTTCCAACACTGCTTTAACGGCGGCCATATTTCAGTGTGACCAGTTGCCTCGCCCAGCCCCGCCATCTGGGCACACACACAACGAACCACCATCAGCTGTTCCCGTTTTCACCTGTGCTTAGCAATGTGAAAATTTGCCAAAAAACTGTTTAAAACAAAGTCTCGGTTGGCTAAATATAATCGCGCTTTAGTTTAATAGATATAGAAACCGAAATCCGGTGCGAAAGCAAGGCGGCCGCCGCGAAATCCCAGCAGCGGAAGGAGTAGCAGACATTGTCGGCTACTCATTTTTTTTTGTAAACAAATACACTGCGAGTAATTAACAAATGCTTCCGCACAATTGCCGCACCTGAATTTCGGCCCAACGATGGACAATAAGAAGAAGGACATCTATAACCTGTGGGTGCAGTACACGACAAAGGTGAGAGGAGGCGCTATGGCCATAGAAAATACTCCGCCGCCGCCGCCGGGTGATAAGAACTGGATGGAGGGGGAGGAGGAGGAGCCGGGGTGCGTGCGATTGCGGGGGCTGGGCGCAACATACTCAACGGATTAGTCACCGCCAAACAAAAGGCGTTCCTTATCAGCTCACTGCTCCAGTGCAGAAGCGCCAGCTAGCCAGCGATTATATAATCCCAGACAGGCTCAGGCTCAAGCTAAGCCCCTCTCTTTCTCTCTCTTTGGCAGAACGATGAGGCCTACTTCCGGGAGTTCGTGGCCCGCTTTGTGGACATTTGGCGGGGACAGCTGCAGTTGGATTTCCGCGCGGACACCTGCCCCCTGTGGCACGAGGTCCTCCCGGACAGTGGCCCCCATTTGGGGCGCCTGCCGGACGAACTCCTACCCGCCATTGGCAAGTTCATCATTGTGGCCCGGGATGCCTGCGACACTGCCGGAGAGCTGGCGGAGGAGGCCATCGAACGGGTGGCGGTGCTGATAGACTGCCTGGTGATTGTGTGCCGGCACTTTGACAACATTCTGGCCGTAATCAAGTACGAGTACAAGCCGAATCTGATAGCCATACTCTCGAGGGTCTTCAAGCAGGTGAGTGTGAGTCAAGGCCTTGCCTTTGGTACGCTGATAAGCGGTTTTTTTTTAGCAAATGGAGCTACCCCAAGCCGTGCCCGCTATTACTCACCTGTTTGAGAGTTTCTCGGCCTTCCTGGAGGTCATGTACGATCCGTATTTGACGTGGCGCAGCTTTGTGCGCGGCCAGGCGGCGGACTACAGTCGTTTGTCGTACAAGCCCCACTCGGTGCATGTGGAAATTGTGCCCTTTATCTATGGTAATCTCTTTGCATCTTATAGCCTTGTTTCACTGCTACATTCAGCTCCATTCTCGAGGATGGTCCATTAGTTTACACGGGGAACCATTCACCCCGAAGGTTTCCAAACATACTTAAAAAAAAAATACCGAAAAATATCGATTATTATGCGATATTTCTTAAGTTCCTTCCCTAACTCTTCCTTCCCATCTCTAATTTCTTATTGTTCTTGAAATTATAAATATTTTTGCAAAAAGATGAATGAAAACTACGATATTTTTTAAGTTCCTTCCCTAAACCTTCCTTCCCATCCCTAATTTCCTATTGTTCTTGAAATTATGAATAAAAAAAATTCCGAAAAATATCGATTATTAGGCGATATTTTTTAAGTTCCTTCCCTAAATCTTCCTTCCCATCCCTAATTTCTTATTGTTCTTGAAATTATGCATATTTTTACAAAAAGATGAATGAAAACTAGATTCAGCACAGCGATACTCCTTAAGCTGTGGCAGGGAAAGATTTCTGATTTGCGGTCGTGGCAGAAACACCAATTTTTTCTTAAATTCAAGATTTCAAAGCTCCAAGCATAGATATTAATAAGTCCTTGAATGGGTCGATTAACTTTGAAGAGGACGTCGTCCGGGAGTCGCAAAAGAAAGCATAAAATGACCGCTTTCGGCCGTCCCAATTAAAATGTAAACAAAGCCAGAGCAGCTGTTCATCCCATTCACATGTCGGCGGAGAATGTAGATGGATCTATGGAACAACCGACTATCCATTTTCTATATAACGGAGCATTGGAACAAGGCTATTAAATACCGTTTGCATCTGTGTTCTAATAGGCTTTTTACTTCTCCTTACAGATTGCTTTCAGGCGGAGCAACTGATCCGTTATGCTGAAATAGGCGAGAGCCTGCTTAACATCCTGGGCGCTGTGATCTGCGGCTCACAGGTAGCCTTTGAAGCGCTTTCCTCTTCCTGTCTAGTCCTCTATCTTAATCTTTATTGATGATTAACCTCACTCTCCCACAGCTATTTAGCGCTCCTTTCTCTCGCTCACTGCTTTCGCTATTAATGTTCATTAGAGTTCTAAGAGTTGTGTCATTCTGTTTCCATGTCCTCCGCTATCGTTTCATTTCGTGTTTGGTTGAATCTCCTGGATCCTGGCTACTGGATCCTCTCTCTCTCTGTGTGCTCAGCTGCAGTCCCTAAACTCGACTAATACTAACGCTCTAACCACTTCCTCACTTGCCCCCTGCTCGGTGATGGGTGATGGGCTGCTTCTAGACTGTGATAACTTGGTGAGTGGTTCCTGTCCCTATCATTGTTGTCCCCTTTAACCCCTTGATCATGCATGCCATTGCTTGTCCCTTTCCCCCTGGGATTCAGTCAGGAATCCGTTTAATCCTTGATCCTTATCAACCCTTTAGCGCAATGGCATGAAGGCCATTTGCCCCGCCACAGTGTCCATCACCATGAGCATCCTGCGGCAGTGGGAGAGTGCCCATAGTCTGCGACGCGTGGCCCTTAACTGCTACGCCTTGATGGTCATAGTCCTGCAGAAATCTAGTCCGGAAGAAGTGGGTAACCCCAAGGTTGTATCTCTTTTATATTAATTAAATTAAATCCCCTTTAAAACAGCGCCAAATAGACCTAGTTACCTTAGTTCAACTCTATTGTGATGCTTTGCAAGAGCTCTTGGCCACCAAGCACTTTGACAGCGGCGATGCCAACTTCGACATAGCCAGCGATGCCGACCAGGATGTGGTCATTGACATGGCAGCCCTCTCCTGCACCGTAGCAGCTGTTAAGCTCTTCCTAACTGGCAATGCCTCTGCTAGTAGCGAGGCCATTTGCGACTCCAACCTAATGGAGCTGCTCATAGGCCTTCCCAAAGTCATCAAGCCCTGGCACATCTCCCACTCCAGTTCGCTGTGCAGCACCATGGAGGCCTTGGCCGCTTTGACCAGTTACTCCGCGCAATCCGCATCCCAGCTGCGTCAAGGCGAACGCATCGAGAGGGTTTTTAAGAGTTTAAGAGAGTTTGGTGCTCCCTCGGTGGCCCTGCTGGATGCCTGCTTCTCGCTGGGCTACGATGAGAGGCGGCACCTGTTGCTGCTGCCCGAGGTGATGTTGGAGCTGCTAAGGTGGGTGCCCAGCCTGCAGGAACGGGAGCAGCTGCATGTGACCAATCTGGTGCTCAAGGGCTGCACGGATAACTATGGAACGTGAGTTCTTCCATAGGGATTTACTGGGTTATTATAATAAATACCTTATTATGGATTTCTTTTTAGAAAATCTGTGGCCTGTGGCAGCCAAATCATCAAGGCTGTGTGTGGCTGCCTTTTAGAGGCGGAATCCCTGGCTGAGAACTGCGTGCAGAACCTGATCAAGCTCATAGAGGAACTGAGCAAGCTTAGCATAGTGCCCGCAGAGCTCAAGTGCATTTTCGCTTTGCTGAGACAGGGTACAAAGTTTCCCCAGAACAAGCAGCTGCAGCAGGTAAGCAGAGATCTCTTTCTAGCTTCCTCTCCTTAATATAAACCCCCAATCCTTGCCAGACTCTGGTGGTCATAGCTTTGCAAAGTTTGAGGGGCAGCAACTCCTGCGCCCAGTACTTTGCCATCGAGCAGGAAACGGATGGCATTGTGGTGCCCGACATACGTAACTGGACCATCTCGGGCTCCTATGGCTTCATCTTCCACATCCTGGTGCGCTTCAATCAGCTCAAGGATCAATCGAGCACCTGCCGCCGCATGCTGCTCACCCTTCAGACAGTCAGTGGGAGCAGTGGCTTTGAGGTGTTCGTCCAGCCCAATGGCAATGTGGTGGTGGCTGCTTTAACTCGAAGGGAATACCTCACCTCGTCGACAGCCACAAAAACCCTGATGGATGGGCAGTGGCACTACCTAACGGTGGCCATAACGCCGCCCAAGCGTCCGTTTTCCTACAGCCAGATCAATATTTATGTGGATTTTGTGCAGAAACTCAGTGCCACCCTCAAGGTGCAGGCGGTGAATGAACCCTTTACAGTGTGCTCCATAGGGGCGGTGGTGGCGCCACCGCTACCTGGGGAAGTGGGTAAGGCAGGGATTATGGCCAGGTCCTCGTCGCAGGAGAGTGGTTCTGGGGGCTACAAGGGCATGCTGCCGAGTCTTCTAGAGCGCACGCTCTCCGCAAATGTGAGTCTTTGAAGGAGGTAAGGGAGTTTATCCTTATAAGTTTCCTTAATTCCCCTCAGGTTTCCAACTACTTCACATTGCCCCTGCGAACCCAGACCGCCTTTGACCCCAATGTCAAGAACTTTCCCGTTGGCATGCAGGACACAGTGTTCGGGGAGCAGACCTGCCTCCACGGTCACTTAGGGGGAGTGCTCCTGGCAGATCCCACGACCAGTCTGAAGACCATTTTCGATGCCGGGGCCAACTTTAGCTCAATATTTTCCCAAGACAATGACCTCCTGGAGCTAAACTCCCGCTTTGTCTTCTGTTACGCACCCGGAGCCGTGTGGCATGGCACCTGCCAGGATCTCATACCCGGTGGCAGGTTTCCTGGGAGAATAAGTGCCCAGCACTGCAAGATAGTGAAGATCCAGGAGACCATAAACAGCATAGGCGGGGTAAGTGCCATTCTGCCCATACTCCATCGCTTGGTGAGCTCCGAGGATCAGCCGGCGGATGTCTCTATAAGCAGCTTGAGCGAGGACTCGGCTTCCTGTGCCCCAACCCCCTCGGGTGAGGAGTTTACGGACTGGGAGATGCTCTCCTCGAACTCGTATACTGAGTGGAAGATGCTCCACCAGCCGCTGGCCAGCTTTCTGTGCCTGCTGCGCTACCTCACCCACGAGCACGAGACGAACCAGGAGCAGCTGCTCGGCAGCGAGTGCCTGGCCATTGTGGGCACCATGCTCCAGCGGTGTCCTCCGGCTCTCTTTGATGTGAATGCCCTGATGGCCACACACCTGCTGATGGAGTCCCTGCAGGGCCACAAGGCGGAGGGGGGTCAGCAGCTCTTGGATGCTTTGTACGCCCACATAGTGTTTGACTTTGCCATCTGGTCGAGGCTGCAGTTCCAGATCACTTTGGGGCATGCCCAGTACCTGAGCGCCATGATCAAGAACGATAGGAAGTTCTTCCGGAAAAGGTATGGAGTTCAGTTCGTGCTGGACGTGGTGCGGCAGTTCTACTCCACGCCGGACAGCATCAGCGATGATGATGCCAAGACCATCAGGGCCACGCTCTTTGGGATTATACGCTTCTACCTGCAGAAGGAGGTTAATATCAAGGAGGTGAACGCCATGGTGGCTTTTCTGGCTTCGGTGAGGCAGGATGTGGTGCTGGTGGAGTTCCTGGAGATGATGACCTTCTACATACGCGGCAAGAACTGCAGGGATCAAATGGTGCTGCTCCTGCATGAGCCACAGTCTGCTAACCTTCTTTACAACTTCTTTGTGGACAAGAGCTACACCAATGAGATCCAGGAGGCGGCCATAAGGGTGAGTTTGTCATGAGTTTGTAGGGTTTCCTAGCTGGTTCTAGCTCCTAGTTCCTCCGCCAGTTCATCAGCGGCCTGCTGGCCACCTCGCGGGTCCACCAGAAGTACAAGCAGGTCCTGCGATTGTATGACCAAGGCAGTGAGCACAGCATGTTCCCTGGCTTCTTCTCCTTCATCACCCCTTCCTCGCTGAGCTCTACGATCCTCTTCCACCTGGTGGATGAAATGCTGGGCCTGCAGCCGGACTATGCAGGGTTAATCTTCCTGGTCTACCATGTGAGCAGCTGCGATTTGCCTGTGAAACTGGAGATAGCCAAGAGGCTGCTGCAGACCACCTTCGTCAAGCAGCACTCCACGGTGGCCATGGCCAAGCAGACGGGCTGGCAGGAGTCCATTGCTCGCCTGCTCATCCGCAAGCCTCTCACTAACTCCCCACCCGATGAGGAGAAGCGACGCAGCTTTGGCATTAACCTGGACATGGTCTTGGAGGATAACTCTAGCTTCCTGGCCCAGGCAGATCTTATTACCTTCTCGGAGCAGGAGATAGGACTGGCCCAGTTGCAGCAGCAACAACAGCAGCAACAGGAGGAGCTGAGCGACAGTGGTCTCATACTCAATGAGATCCAGGCGAGTGTCTCCGAGGCGGCCACCGTAATAGAGAGCGAGATTAAGGGTAAGCTTAAAGGATTATCTTAATTTCTTTATTTATTTCAAGGAATTATCCTTAAAGAACTCGCTGAATCTGTCTCCGGCGCTGTGGTGGAGAATGCCAGCAGCTTGTTTTCAGTCATAAGACAAACCACCCACGACATCCAGGACACCTTTGAGTCCCTGACCCTAGGCAGCTCCACGGACACGGCCGATGGCTCTCACACCCCCTCGATTCAGCGAGAGGAGTCCCTGAGCTCCGACAGCTCTTCGCAGTCGCCGCCTGGCGGGCCCAAGAAAAGCGATTCCCTGGAGGTAATTAACCCAATTAAATTTAAAATCAAAATAAAAATCCTCATAAAACCCCCCCAGAGCACCTCCGCCTTTGACTTTGTGCCCGATGGCGATGTGGACACCGAGGAGCAGCTGGTCTATCTGGTCTCAAACACGCTCTTTAACATCTTCTGGCGCGGCATACCCAACGATCATCCGCACTGCTGGCAGGAGCGTGGCCAGGTCCTGGGCTGCATTAACCTTTTGGCCTTGAATAACGAGCTCATCACCTCGCATCTCTCGCTGCGCCTGCGCATTCTGGAAATGGCCGTGCAGGCCTCGCTCTTCGATCTCTCGGAGCATGGCAGTCAGACTTTGGTCAATCAGGAGAATGCCTCCCACATCCTGCGCATGGTCTACGAGCTGGTGGTCCTTGGTTCCAACGAGGACGAGTCCAAGAAGTGTTCGACCAAGCTGCTGGATGGGGTGTTGGCTTTGCTGGATGCCTTGATGATCTTCCAGCAGGGTTCCTCAGACGATTGGTCGGATATGATTCGCTTGTGCTTGGGTTTGCTGCTCAAGTGCTCGCATCATCCCAATCCGGGGATAGTGGCCATGGCCACGGCCAAGCTGCATGCCATTCTCCAGAGTCGGTCCACGGAGGATCCCTCGGAGCTTTCGTATCTCCTGTACAGCATCAACAGGGCCTTGGATAATGCCATTGAAGGTGGGTGTTCTCTGATGATGATATCTTTTCCGATTTAGGAATATTTCTTATGCTTTTCTAGTGGGCAATCCGGAGGAGTACTCTTTCCTGATGCCTGTGATGAAGGCCTTGCTGGAGAAATGCCGCTTGGCCTTCAATTTGGACTCTACTCTCCCAGATCTGCCTTCTACCTCCTCTGGGCCTGTTTTCTTCAACGATTTCCAGATGTATAGCACCAGCAAAAAGTGGAGGAACTTCATAGAAAGAATGGTAAGTTGAGGGTTTAAGACAGTCAAATGCCAACATTGCATTTGTATGAGTGAAACTTAAACACTCTATGGCTAGTATGAGAAAAAAAAGCTAAAATATTCTGTAAAATGGCAAAAAAAAAATAGCTATAACCTAAAAACTAGCTATTTAACGCTAAAAAAGGATAAATCTAGCCACACAATTTCAATTTGTCTGCACTGATTCTTCTGTTCTCTTTTCTGCTTACTGTTCTTCTGTTCTCTTTTGTTCATTTTGTGCATAAAAATCCTATCCCGGGGAATAGGGCCATCCCGACCACTGGTTTAATATTAATTTATTTTAATTTATTTAAATTCCTTAACCTAATTTGCAATACAACTTAATTTCTAGACCTTACTCACTAGTCAAACAAGTCTTTAAGCTATGCCTCCTGTTCGTTCGTTGCTTCCTTCCCTTCCTCCCTTCAGAGGAAGAACTCAGTATAGTTTGTGATTTTTTGGCAAGTTTTGACGCAGTCCCTGGAGCTTTCTTTCCATTTCCCTATCAGTGAGAGGACTCTTGAAAAGCGTCGTATCGAATACGCCCTTGGTGGTCCGCTTGGATGTGGGGGCTGGCTGCAGGGCCAGCGGTGACACCTGGCTCTGGCTCTGGCTCTGGCTTTGGGTTCTCCCGTAATTAGGACGCGGGGGACGCGTGCCGCGAGAGAACTGCGGCTGCCGAGTGGGTGGAGCAATGGTGCCATCGTAGTAGCTCTGCGAGTGCGACTGCTCGATCTTGACGCTGCTGGTAATGGGATCCTGGGAACTGGGATCCACAGGCTGCGTAGAGCGATAACGAGAGCCACCCCTACCTCTGCTTCTTGTAGTAGTCCTTGGCGCTGGCGTACTCGTCACTATGGTGGGTATAAAAGCCGAGCTGGTGGTTCCGCCCCTGCCCCTCATGGGACTCCAAGGAGCCGGCGTCGTTGTCGTCGACGAAGTCGTGGGCGTCACAAAGTTGAAGAAGGTCTGCTTTCGCTCCACATAATGCGAGCCATGGGCAGCCGCATCCGCATCCACTTGCTCATTGGAGTCCCCCACATGGGTGTCCGCATCGTAGGCATGCTGCAGCTCCGGCACATCCAGCGTGTGCTTCGCCGGCACCACAGCTCCTGCTCCTCCGGCATTGGGCTTCCGCTTTCTTTTCCTCCTCTTGGAACTGCCCGCGGCATGGGCATCCGATGTGATCTCGTTGCTGTGATCGGTCAGGATGGGTGGATACGACTCCTGTTCGTCCCTGTTGGAAGCCTCGAAGGGTATGGGATCGTAGATGGGCACCTCGTAGCTGGACTTGGGAAAATCAAAGCTGGGGAACTTGTGGTGTGGATTTAAAGGTAATTCCTGGGAGGGAGGGGCATAATCGTCCTGGGGATAGCCCTGATTGGGAAAGGGTTGGTCATCGGGTGGGGCATAGTTCGTGGGAGGATGCTCGTAGCTGGGGGAAGGAGGATGTTGAGGTGATCCATCGTAGGTGGAAGGGGGATGCTGGGGAGATTGATCATAGGTGGAAGGAGGATGCTGAGGAGGTTGATCGTAGCTCGAGGAAGGAGCATGTTGATCGTAGCTTGAGGAGGGAGGTTGATCGTAACTGGAGGAGGGATGTTGAGGTGCCTGATCGTAGCCAGAAGAAGGAGGATGCTGTGGAGGAGCATAGTTGTGGGCTGGAGGATGCTGGGGAGGCTGATCATAGCTGGAAGAAGAATGCTGAGGCGGCTGATCATAGCCAGAAGAAGGAGGATGCTGAGGAGGAGCATAACTGTTCCCAGGAGGATGCTGCTGCGTAGGAGGCTTCACATAATTCGTGGACGGTGGCTCCGCAAAGCTGCCCTTGTGCCCATCTCCCCCCGAATGTGGAGGAGCATAGCTCTGCTGGTGATTTGACTGATAGGAGGTACTAATCTCAAAGGCAGGCGGCGAGTAGGCAATCTCAAAGTTGGAATTATGCTTCGGTGGCTCAGCAAAGCTCTGATGATACTTTACATTCGGGATCTTCTGCTCGTAAATGGCATAGGAATCCGGAGCCGGCAGATCCTGATGCGGATAGCTGGGCACCGGCACCGGATCCTTGGGCACGCCATAACGCGTGGCTGGCGGATGAGCTGGCGCCGCAACCGGAGGTGGAGGAGGCTCATAGTGCGAGGCAAACGAGTGATCCGGCTGGAAGCTCTGATGAACCGGGGGCAACCCATACTTCTGGTGCGGCACATGATCGTTGTGGGTGGTCACCAGGCCGAAATCCAGGCTGGGAAACTTGTGGGCTCCATACAGATCCGGCTCCGGCTCGTGGTTATAGAAATCCAGATCCATGGACTGCGCCTCGTAGCTCGAGGTGGGAATCTTAAAGTCCGCGCCATCGAACTTCAGGTGCTGGAAGTCATCCAGGGAGAAGCTGGGCTCCGGAAAGGAGGGTTTCCCATAGCGGAAATGGGATGAAGGAGGCGGATGCGGCGGTGGTGGTCCGTACTTGATCTTGGGTGGGCCCTTGGTCCGACGACGCACCTTGGAGCGCTTGCCCAGCGCGTAGGGCGGCTGGCGACGATAGCGGATGAGTTTCTCTGCCGCGGGCACTAGCTCCGCCTGGGGCTCTGTCTGGGTTACATTGGTATCTCCACCAAGGGCGAAGGGCAGGCAGACAGCCAGCTGAAGGTAGAGGAAGGCAAAGGGTGAGTGGGTTAATCTTCCGCGAAAATGTCATCAGACGAGACACACAAACTTTCTCCCTCCAAAAAAAGTAAAAACTAAACTTAAATGCTGTCATCTCTCTGCTCTGTTGTCTTATGTGGCCAACCTTTGACTTTCCACCCGAGACTCTCTAGTGGCTTCCACCTCTGTCCCTCCCCTGGCACCCAAACTACGTAACACAGTTGCCATCACCTCCAGTCACGAGCTATGCTCGCCAGGCTCCTCGTAACGCGGCTGGCTTTGGAGTTGCATCGTTGGGTGTCTCTGCCTTGCCGGCTGGCTGCTCTCACGCAATCTACCGAACCAGGAGAGGTGGAGGAGCTGGCTGGGCACCCGCAGGAGCCAAGCATTGAACCTGATCGTCGCCAGGTTCAATGTGTAAAAGCGCGACTCCATTTGCAGCTGCTCGTTGGCCAGGCAAGGCGTCTCTTGGTACATGACGACATGACTAGTTTTTGGGTCTTGAGAAATGATAGCTATTAGTTGGATTGTAGGGGACTTGGGAGGAGGTTTTGAGGATTTTAATTGGTGGATAATGGAGGATATTTAAAAAGATATTTGTCGGTTTATAAAGGAATTAAGTTAATATGAAAAAGGTGGAATAAGTGAAGATTTGATGGAAAATCTAGATGGAAAGGCAGCTTCTTTGAATCTATGTGAGAATATTTAGCAAGAACTATTCAAAATATAATTATAACTGAACTAAATATTATACTATTTATGGGTAATTGATGTCTTATCATTTGTTATACTTTAAAAGGTCTTGGTAATTTTTTTAGCACTTAATTTAATGTTTAATAGTTGGTATTTCCTTTGATTTTCAATGATATATTTCAAAGAAAATCAAGTTAATTCCCTATAAAATATTAGACAAAGTTTTGAGCTTTTTCTGGGTTTTAAATTTTTAAAATTTCCCAAAAGCTGGCATTTCTATTGATTTTAATGAAAATATCTCCTAAGATAGGCCCATAAGCACCCCAATAAATTTAAAAAATCTTCAATAAAAACCTTAATAACTTATATTCTTTTTTTGCTCTAGAAAAAATATTTTAAATCCATAAAAATCATTGCCTCCAAAATTCTTGCTTGTTCTATGTTTCGACCTCCTTAAATTTCCTAAAAGCTGGTATTTCTATGGATTTCGAAGCAAAAATCTTCCAAAAAAGACTCATAACCACAAAATAAATTAAGAAAAGCTCCTTATAAAAACGTATATTTATATCAACAAATTAATGCCTCACAAATCCCTGCTTAATTTACTGTATTAAATGTTAAAATTCCATCTGCTCCTAGAATGCATCCCATAATTTCTCTAAAATTTGCAATAAATGCCTTCCTAACACAAATCCCTTTAGCAAACACTATCCTAGCTGATAGAATCCTTTTTATAAACCCAAGTCTTAGATCACTCATTAACCTCACAAAACACACGAGAGAGCAGCATAATTAATTATATATCGCGTATTATTTAATCGCTTACAAAACAGGCCGAAAGCCAAAACAAATTGCACATTTTCGTAGATGTAGAAACGTAGATAAAACGCGAACTAAACTCCACGCAGAGTTGGAGTCAAGAAAACAAATATCCAAATCGACGCCGAAACTTTCATTGGAGGCTCCGCGGAGGTACGAATCCCAGAGCAATTCCAAGTTGGAGTTTTTGTTTCAAAACAGAGATTTTCCTCGCGGCGGCTCCCGGGACGGTCACGACTCGTCGGACTTTCTTTCGGCAACTGAGCTGAGCGCCAAGAAAGTGGTCTGGTTTTGTGGCTCGAAGAGGCGCAGCGCTTGGAACCAGTCAGTCGTCGAATGACAAAGCGGCGTCGCTGCCACCGTCGTCGATGCACCCACCTGGCTGCCGGCGGAGATTTTACCAGAAATATTTAGCTTCGCTCTTTTGCCTTTGGCGTTATCTATTCAGTTTATTTTTAATTTGTGCCCAGCGCCTTGGAACGCGATCGCTGCCAGGCAGGCAGATTATGCAAAAGAATCTCCCTAAGCAAGCAATGCGGATGGAGCCAGGTATCCATTCCCAGCAGAGCCAGAGTTTGGTATTAAGTAAACAAAGATATAAGCCGCCATTGAGAGGAGCCTGGAGCACGTCCAACTGGTTTCGAGCGCTTCCTGTGCACATTGAACTTGAACCTGACCGGACGTGACGGGGATTTGGACGGGGATGGAGACTGAGGCTAGGAGTGATCTCGAAGAGATTTACAGTAGATGGAACTCGAACACGCGCAAAGAGTGCCCCTGAAACGAATGAAAGCGAAAACGAAACCAAGCTGCCATAAGCGTCTTGCATGATCTTTCGCGGGACTGCAAGAAAATTGTTTGGGATTTAATATTATTGCTTTATTAGTTGGGATAAAGTTATTAGAGGTTTAATGCAAATATTTGTTACAAAATTCGGAGTGAGAAATGCCAGTTTTGTATTTTTCCCTATCCAAATAAGCACTGCCTTTAATTTCCTCCTAATAATACCCGGTACTGGGCTCTGTATGCTGAACCTGAGCAACATTGTCAGTAACAGTGGATGTTGCTACACATTTTTCTAGCTACATTTGCTTAGCAAAAAATGTCTAGCATCAATGAATGTTGTTATACATCAGGGGTGCTCAAACCTGCCTTATGGCAGAAATCATCTGTACACTTATAACAATTTCACAACAATTTCGCACAAATTGGTGTTTATAAACATGTTCCTGGCAACATTTGCCTATCAAAATTGTCGAATCCCAATGTTGCTAAACATGTACGTAGCAATAATTGCTGAGCTTCAAAGGGTGTTGGTAGACATGTTCCTAGCAACATTTACTTAGCTTCAATATTTGTTGCTAAGTAAGTTTCTATCAACATTTGCCTTGCAATAGTTACTGATCTTCAAAGGATGTTGCTAAACATGTCCCTAGATATATTTACCAAGGAAAATGTATATAAATAATGTTTCTTGCGAATTTCGCCTTGTTAAAATAATGTTTTTATACCCAGAACGTAATAACTATAGAAAATAATTAAAATTTAAAACCCCAAGCTTTAGGTACCGGTTATCTTATGGACACTTTCCTACTTAATTTCCGCTTTTATTATGAAATTCCCAATCTTATTATGTACCCATAACACCCTATTGCTTCCCCTCTTTTCTCTGTCTGTACTAATCAAATTTCTATGTAATTATCTTTGACAGGTAAAGCCACTGTACGATCACTACCAGCGCGACATCGAGCTGCATCTGTGGGAGCCCATCAATCGATTCTGGGCGGAATGCTATGAGGCCTGCAAGGGCGCCTCCAAGCAGCGGGCCACGCATCAGGCGGAGAATCGGCGCCTGTTCCAGCAAAAGATCTACATGCCGTGGAAGGTGCGGCAGGTGGAGGAGATGCAGCGCCTCCAGGCGGCGGCAGTGCATCACAAGACCGTCGACAGTCACATACGGAAGCGTTGGAAGACGGCCAAGCGTTTCTTGTACGGTCCACGTGGTCCCTGGTATACCGGGTGAGTGATTCAAGCTCTTCTAATTATATATGCACTGGGAGAAAAATTGGGAAAAATTATTAGAGGTATTTAAAGGGATTTTGTTAAAGGGATTATTCATTTCCGCGTTGAATAATGAGGTAAATTCAGTTTAAAATTGATATTACCTTAGGTTCTTGATGTCTTCTATAATATTCATGATAATTTTGTGTTATAAAAACCCCTAAGAACCACTTGTTTATATTTTTTTTATAACAATTTTAGGAATTTCTGGTAAAGATTGAGATCAATCTTTTATTTGAAGTTATGAAGCTTTGAAAACCTTTTCTTTTCTATATTTCTCGCTAGAATGTTCCCCTTTTCTTCCCTTCCTATAATGTTTATCAATACTTTTTTATACATAATTTGTTAGGAATTTCTCCCCGTGCACATTAAAGCCCACACTTGTCGATTCCATTATGAAATGACGCGAAATGCAAGCATTTTAATTGTCCCGCCTCGCACTGGCACTCGCCTTTGCCTCGAAGGCGACAATTGTAATCGAGCGTGCCAGCAGCGTGTGCTTGATGGTATGTTATTACATGTGTGCGTGATCACTTAATCACCTGGAGTGGATGGCGAGGAGCTTCCCCAAGCTACCCACTCCAGCTCCAGCTCCAACTCCAACTCCCAAATCCAAAACTTAAGCCCCGAAAACATAACAAAACGCGGCCAGAAGCCGCCGCCGTCGCGCTCTGTGTTAATTTCACTTCAAAATGCAAACAAATCCCTCTCAATCATTAAGTCTGCCTAAGCCGGCTGGCTCCACTTCACTCTAGCCATCATCATCATCGTGATGATCATCAACACTCTCGGCTGGTGGTGTTGGCCACTGCCACAATGGGTGAAATCCGTCAAAACAATGCCACAAACTGCCGGCGTTAATGTGCCTCTAACAGTTATAATCGAAATTTTAACTGCGATTCGCATTCATACTTAATCGGATGCCAAAGATTAGTAAAGTGTGTGATGCGATTTTTGGGGATTATCATTCGAATTCATAATGATATAAAGGTTTTCTATTTATAAAATATACATGCATACTTTGCTTGAGGCAAATACATATGGTTATTTTTAGGCAGTAAAGGCTTTGTTTTTACTTTAGTAAATAAATCAGAAAGATTATAAAGCGATTGCACGCTTAAGTCTTAGTTTTTTTTTTTTATTTTTAACACATTCTGTAAGTTCTGATATAAATCTTAGATATTATTTATACATAATTTGTTTAAAACTAGAGTTGACAGATCATCGATTTTTAGCGATCTAAAATCGATTTGTTGCCTATAAAAGCCTGGGCAACTTCTATTCTCTTCCTGATCTAGTAAAAATACTTCAGGAATTGGGAACTAAGTGTTTAGCTCATAAAACATCGATATTTATCGATGTATGCCTAGGAAAACATTAATAACTTGGATTATATATATTATTAAAACATTAAGAACTTATGTTTCTTTCTTACTCTAGTTGCAATACTTCAAAAATCTTACAATTAATTTAAATTTATAGATTTTTAGTTAGATTTGGAAAAATATCGAAATTTATCGTTTTAATATGGGTTTTTGTCTAATAAAACATTGAAAACTTCGATTACTTTTCTGGTCTAGCTAGAATACTTCAAGAATTTAGGGAACACAAGGTTTGGGAATAACAAAACTATAAAATTGGGAATAGAATGAAAATTGAAATATGTGTTAGAACTAGAGCTGGCAATGCATCTATATTTATCGATTTAATATCGATTTTTGCCCATTAAAACATTGATAACTTCAATCGCTTTCCTGCTTTAGGTAAAATATTTTATATTTATTATTGATTGAGAAATTAAATTGTGTTTAGAATGTGAGCTGGTGAAACTACGATTCTTATCGATTTGAAATCGATTCTTATCTTTCAAAACATGAAAATCTTAAATACTTTTCCTACTCTAATTAGAATATCAAAGAGTACTTAAGGCTTTCAATAATAAGAAACGTTTATGTTTTTTTTTTCTTTACAAATTAGTAAGAACATTTTAGAAAACATATTTTAAAACCCCTTTTCTATACAGTTCCCCAATTTAATTGGAATTTCCCTCTCGTTTCGCGCCCATTGTAATATCGACTCTTAAGGTGCTGCACCTCGTCCATTGTTTTACGCTTTCGCCCCTCATGTCTTTCCCACTTTCCCGCCCATGGCCCGTGTCGCGATTAACATTTCAATTTAATTTTATGAAATCATCAAGAGAGCGTTTAATGTCGAATGCAACAAAGGCCCGTCGTAGCGTCGTCGCGTCGTTCGTCGCATTATGCAATTGCAAATGTAACGAAAACTCATTATGCGAGCCATAAATTTTACATAAACAAATATGCACATATAATGCCTGGGCGCCCCCCTGCACAGATGTGCAGACAAGGTGGGGTCCACTCCGATCCACTGCGATCCGCTCTCCTCTCCAGCGGATAGAGGTCAGTGCGGCAGCCGGATCGGGCTAATCGAGGCGCGGCGGTGGCCAGTATCCAGTTTCGGTTCTCCATTGTGGCCGGCTGCCAATTATCCGCTCGGATCGATTGCCAATTGACCAGCAGCAGAGTTCTCCAACGGCTGAGCCCATAAATTTTATTTTTCTGACCACTTTGCATCGACGCTCGAATTACGAATTACGCAGGTTTTATTTTACTTTTTTTTTTTTTTGCTATTTTGTGGTGCGTGGAACGCGGGCCTTGAGCGATTAGCTTACGCTCAATTGACGGCCAAAACTGCAGCAAAATGCAGTAGTGGCTGCCTTTGGCAGTAGCGGTGACCTGTTCGAGGCGCAGGAAGGTCACCACGCACGCTTGCGTAGAAAAATTCTAAGCCTAAATTGCTCTACTTTATGAGCGAAATCTACCTGGGATTTATGAGTTGCTTAGAAGCCAAAGGCAGCTCTAATTGCAGCCATTAAATAATAATATTTTAAAGTACTTGCAATCATATTTAATTACTGGTCTTAGTCAATTATATTTATAAATTCTATAAAAGTCTATTTAGTTGTTTTTAATTGCTAACATCCGTAAGCCAGCAATCGGTACAGACTTGGCAAATACTTAGAAGTAAATTCTTTCCTCCATAAAATATTTCTACAAAAAAACCTATGTTTCTTCCTAAGTTGTTTCTTTTTAAATTCAATGTAGTTTCCTTCAAGCTTCCTGAAATTCAAGTTTGTTTTCTACTTCATTTATTATGACATTCTTTGCTTCGTTATTAAACTGTACTACCCTTAATTTCTTTTAATATAAATAAAGCATTATAAGACAACATTGAGCTTAATTTTCCAAATATATAAGTGTTTAATGTCTCCCTAAATATGTGCAGATATTCACTATTTATTTTTTTTTATATTAAATACTTTTTAAAAATACATAGAAAATACTTTAATTGATTTATTTATAAAATAACATAAATACTTTATTGAAATGTTTGATTTATTTATAAGTATTTTCTATGTATTTTTGAGTTGCAACATTTTGACAACAAACTCTTCTTACTTCCATTTATTATATCAATAGATTTAAATATAGTTCCTAGCTTCCTGTAAGCCTTTATCTGACTAAAAATATTCCTATTTTATATTTCTTTAAATATTCCTTGTTTGATATTTTTATTTCTCTAATACTTTTATTGAATTCCCCTCGAAAGCCCATTATTTTTTGAAATAAACTGTGTCCCAATATTCTTAGTTCCAGTCAATCAATTATTTCAAATATAGTTCTCAGCTTTCTATAAGCTAATGACTGCCTAAATATCTCGTCTCTTATTCTAATATCTCCTTCACAATTCCTTGATTTATCTCCAGAATTTCCCTATAATCATCTAGATTTCCCAATATATTTTATATAATATCTCTTAGGTTTCCCTTCCCAGCATAAATACTCCTTGACCTTCTTCCATTTGCATAGCTTCGGTTCGTTTATTTGCAATCTCGGTTCTCATTCTGCGAGTTCTACTCGGTGTGCACGGGGCTCTCGGATTAAATAAGAATAACAGAGTTTGGGCTCGTATGTTTGGGGGGATTATAGAGTTTTTATCGCGGTCAAACAGCCTTAAGACTAAAAAGACAAGAAACATAAAATGAAAGGCGCCTCGAGAATAATGTGTGAGTGTAGATGAGGGGACACACGAGGGTCTGTGGATTGGGAGTCCAGTGTCCAGTGTCCTTGGATTCGTATTTACATATTTCGATAAATCGCTTTCATTTCAACTAATACTAAACAACTACTATCGACTACGATCGGCCCGTGGCCCAGCCAGATCGACTACGATCTGGAGGCCACGTGGCAGGAGAAGTTGGTCGCGATGTGTCCATGGTTCGGTTGCGGCAAGAGGTCGGCGTCCGTTAGTGTTTATCCTTTGACTTAGTGATAGCCCAGCGGCGATAGGGCGGGCAGCGCCAGCTTGGGTCCATAGGCAGGAGCCAGAGCAGGGCCGTAGCCATGGCCCAAAGCAGGACCATAGGGTCCGGGATAGGCGGGAGCCAAAGCGGGTCCGTAGGCAGGCAGTTTGGCCACCAGCGGAGCGGCGTGGAGCAGCGGTGCCGGGGCCAGGACCTTGGCCACAGGAGCCACCGCCTTGACCACGGCGCCCTCGCGATGCACCACAGCATTGAATCCGTGCACGGGATCAGCAGTGTACTCCACAATCCTGCGGGTGCCATCGGCCTCGATCAGGGAGTAGGAGCCCTGCACCACATCGCCGCTGCGGCTCTCCTGCTGGCTCTTCACATCGCCAGTGGAGCCATCCTGGAGGAGAGTTTAAAATGGGGATATATTAAAGGATTTATTTATATTTATAAAATATATAAGATGGAGAATATTAAGCTGCTAATATTTTTTTTAATATTTAAAAGATAAGTAGGCTTTTAAAGCCATGAAAAAATTATTTCTAAAACAACAAACTAATTATTCTAGTTAAATTCCTTCTTAAAAACCTTTTAAACTAACTCTTATTTGATTATAAATTAGGATTATAAATTGTTTAGGGTCTCATGTGATTTTACTAATATATTTTCACATTTTCTAGCATTGCTTGAGCTATTTTTATTGACTTTTAGTTTGCAAATATTTACTTTGCAATGCCTTGTTGTGAATTAATACTTCTGAGTGCAGTAGTCACCTCTCCAAAATACTAAATATTTATGAAGCTTGATAGTAGGTGGTCTCTATGCAAATTTTGGTTTTTCTGGCAGTTGTTTTTATGAGGTGTCAGGCGAATGAAGTGAACTATGAATACAGAACATGATTGTTAACTTTTGGGAGCAGAACGCTCAAGGTAAAGCATTTAGAATTTTTACGATATTAATTGTAGAATAAAAAGTTTGATTTAATGCAGAAGGTTCTTGGTAGAGGTTCGAAGTATTCTGTACAAAAATCGATATTTATCGATAAACATAGATCCTTCAATAGTTCTTGGTTCTAAAATGTTGAAGTTAACATTAATGTTTTTAAAAAGGGAGATTTTCTTGAATAGAATTTAAATTTCGATTTAAAACTGAAGGTCCTTTGTAGAGGCTAAGAGTTTTCTATGCAAACATAGATTTTTAATCGATTAACATCGATGTTTTTCTAGTTCTTGGTTCTAAAATGTTGGAGTTAGCTTTGATGTTAAAAAAAAATGTATTTTCTTGAATAGAATAAAAATTTCGATTTAAAACAAAAGGTTAGAGGCTCACTTTATTGATTTTTAATTGAAAATCGAGGATTTTCTAGTTCTTGGTTGTAAAATTTTGGAGTTAGCTTTAATGTTTTACAAAAGGGTTGTGTTCATTGTCTTTAATTTTTTATACAACTTCAAATCTAACTTCAAGACAGTTTTATAATTTTAATTCAATATTTATTATCCTCGCTCAATATTTAACATTATTTTTAATGTAAGAATTTCTTCTTAGAAATTCTTCTTAGAAATTTTTAGAAACAAAAATGATCCCAAACAAAGCTATCTAAGGTTCAGATTATTTCTTTTAAATATTAAACTTTAAATAAAAAGAATATCAAGTCCTTTCTGCTACTTCTTCACTATTCCTGGCACCGATTTCTCTAGAATTTCCCTTCCCTTAGTTTTTCATTATTTATCCCCTTTACTCACATGAACATCATAGCTGTAGCTATACTGCGGATTCGGATCGTAGGGCTCTGGGGCGGCCACCTTGGCCACTGCCAGGGGAGCTGCCACCTTGGCCAGGGCCGGATACGAGGGATACGAGGGATAGGCGGGCAAAGCCAGGCCGGGACCGGGTCCGACCACCACGGCGGAGCCCACTGCCACCAGGGCGCTCAGTACGAGGATCAGCTTCTGGGCCATTCTGGATGGAGCTTGTAGATTTGGTTTGTGGAGAACTTGGTGAACTGCGACTGCTGGTGCTGGTGCTGCTGCGTCTCGGCTGACAAATGAACTCGCTCTGTGGTTCTGTGGCCGCTCGACAATTGCTTTTTATAGGCCGTCCCAAAGCCCGAGCCCAAAAAATCCGATCCAATCCGCCGCAGCAGCCGCCGCCGCCTGCTACAGATATTTATGCAAAAATAAAAATGAAAAAAATAAATAAGAAAACCGAAAACAACTAAAAAGTGCGCCTGCGCATGCGTGTGGAGACGGTGGCGGCGGCAGCCGAGAAAAAAAAACTACCATCGATCGCGACAAATATAAAATAATTCATTTTTCGCCCGCTGCCCATGGCAATCAGAGGTGGAGCAGGAGGAGGGGCACCGGTTCACGCATGTCTGGGCGGGATGGGAGGAGCACCACACGAGCACTGTGGACCAGTGGAGCAGTGGACAAAGCAAACTGGTCCCACGTCGTGACAAAAAAGTTCAATTCGAAAGCCTAGACATAGACCACCATGTGTCAGGTGTGTGTGTGCCTCCCAGGTCTCTGTGTACCCATGTCCCCATGTCCCGTGTACCCATGTCCCGTGTCCGTGTCTCGGTTTATGGCCACCAGATTGGGGCAACGCAGCTCACGCACCCAGCAGCGGCAGCCGCAGCAGCAGCGGCAGCCGTCGATTGTTGAAAGGTGTGTTTGGGGCACAGCCTTCGAAACTGGCTGGCAGCGCTGCCAACTGCGCCCACCCAAAAATCCCCACCAGACTCAGTCACTGCACTGGGCGAAAAATGTGAGGTCTTAGGGAGAGAGAAGGGGTTTTTCTTAAGGTGCAAAATATTTTAGATTTTTAGCGAAGATTCTGATTTACGGATAAAATTTATAAAATTAAACAGGCTACATTTAATAATCTAAACAACTTAAAACTGAAATCGGTTCCTAAAAAATAAATAAATAGATAAAGATCTTGTCAAAGAAGCGATCCAGGATGTACCGTTGCTTCTAAAGCAGTGGTCCGCACCACTGCAGTCAAATGCCAACATTGAATGAGTGAAACTTAACAAGTAAGAAAGCTACAGTCGACTGTGCTTGACTGCGAGATACCCGGTACCTAAACGTTTGCGCTTCACTAAAAAGCAATTTAAAAATGTACATACCCTACATTGGCCAAGGCTCGAATGCGCCACCTGTCGGCTACAGCTTGCAACAGCAGTGCCTTAGGGCGGTGTGTTAAAACTCTAACCTTATTGCTAATATCTCCCATGTTTATCATCCGATTTTACTTAAATTTTCAGGAAACGTCCGCTCTATTTTATTCATTTAATGTATCTATTAACTTTAACCCGAAAATAACGAGTATAGCTTAATAACGTTTTTTATGAGGGCGCAAGTGGGCGTGGCCAAATTTTAAAACAAACTTGATCTGCGTGCAACAGATTCCAATGTTGTCACCAAATTTGGTAACTCTAGCTCTTATAGTCTCTGAGATCTGTTGTTTTACCGGCTGGTGACGCTGATCAAGAATATATATACTTTATAGGGTCGGAGATTTCTCCTTCTGCCTGTTACATACATTCTCGGTTGGCTCTAACTTAACCCTTGTACCCTATGGGTACCGGGTATAAACACTAGATGTGAGAAAAAAAGAAGCTAAAATATTATGTAATATTGCAATAAAAATAACCACAACCTAAAAACTAGCTAACTAACCACAACCTAAAAACTAGCTATTTAACGCTAAAAAAAGGCTAAATCTAGCCGCAGAACTACAATTTGTTCTCACTGATTCTTCTTTTCTCTTTTGTGCATACTGTTCTTCTGTTCTCTTTTGTGCTTACTGTGCGTGAGCGGCAGCGACGCCGACTGAGAAAAATCCTACCCCGCAGGATAGGGCCGACCACTGTTCTAAAGCAAGTCCACCATCTTCATTAGCTTCCCTTTAAGTAAACCATATATTATACATAAATGTTACATAATCCCTTTTTTTTAATTTAATTTAAACCTTTCCCTCAGTGTATAGTTATAGTTCTGTTTCGCCGTTGTCTCTGCTGCCATTGGGACAATTTTGCCCATTATCACTAATTTTCAACGCGTACTGCCGCTTGTTAGGCGTTGCAGTCGCTGCTGCTGCTGCTGCTGCAGTTACTGTTGCAGCGCAGTTACTGCCGGCAGCCAACATCTATGGACATGCTCGGGTTGGGGCTTTGCGTAATCCAAAAATTGCATCTCGTGCCGATTTTTTACTTTCAATTAAGCTATTGAATAATTTTTTGAGTGCGTGTTCGGGCCGAGTCGAGAGTGAATGTGTGTTCGGCATGGAAGAGTTCTTTGGGCGTGGAGCAGACCGGCGAAGCTGGAGGAGATTAACACTTGAGATTGGGAGATTTTAAGATTGCAGGGTTTTTTTATGGAAGTTAAAAATTGCACAAGCAGAGCTTTCTTTTGGGTTATATATAGTTAGTTTATGGGTTTTGCATGATTAACTTAAACTTGTTACCTATAAAAATCAATTAAAAGGGGAAACACTTTCACTTGAATCATAAAATTCGCTTTAATACTTTGAAATAGGTTTTGTTTTGACTTGGAAAATTATTTTTAAATACTAGAAATGGTAATTAAACCCAGGCTGTGATTTTGAAATACTATATATCAGCACTTAGTATCTGGTTATTCAATATATACTTGCTTTAATTCAGTTCATTATCACTTACTGAACTTAGTAAACATATATTAAGCCTTGAGCTTGCCAGATCAACTCATTAATTAATAAAATGGATAGGTGTAAATGTAAACTAGTTTGGTTTTTACTTAAGCAATTATAAATGTGTGTGGGAACAACTTGTTGAGTGATTCATAGGCCTGAGATTGCATGAAGTTCTAACGATTTATATGATTTCTTTCTTTGGCTTACTTGAGTTTATTATTAATTGATTTACGGAGAAGCAAACAATAAGTTATGGTACTAGCTAAGTTCCTGCTTCAATCCTATCCAAACAAAGGAGCAGGAGCAGCGGCCACCAGCGGACGTGGAGCCACTGGCACAGGAGCAGCCACAGGCACGGGTCCACGCTGAACCACCGCATTGAAGCCATTGATGGGATCGGCGGTGTAGAACACGGTGCGCAGGGAACCATCTGCATCCACCACAGAGTAAGAGCCCTTGACCACATCTCCATCCCGCACCTCCTGCTGGCTCTTGCTGTCCCCAGTGATGGCATCCTGGACATTGTAGGCAAAGGCGTATTGGGGATGAGGATCCACTTCGGTGTTCAGGGGAACTCCCAAGGGAACAGCTGCTGGGAGCAAGGCGCACTCGATGGCGGCTATTAAAGCGCAGCAGATGAGGGTGATCTTTGAGAGAGAGGAACCATAGTAAGGTTATTATCCAGATTTTCCTTGCTATTGATAATCCTTGGAAAGTAACTCCTTCAACACTCACCTTGATCAGGGCCATGACTTGGTTTGCTGTTGGTTTCCTTGGTGCCTTTGGTGTATTGATGACTTGACTACGCTGTTGGTACTGTCTTGGTCTGCCCACGGATCCGGGGTTATAAAGGGCCCAAAGGCAGGCGTGCTCTGGTGTGGCAACCACCTCTGCCAAAAGCGATTCCATGCAATGACGTAACATAACCCATTTCGGGCTTAGACCCACCAGAGGTTTCCCCAATGGACGTGCCCGGCACTTGCACAATTCTCCTCCGCACAAGCCATATGAATTGTGATAATAAATATATAGTGGGTGCTACGTGATCAGCATTCCCCGAGTGAGTCTCTGGACCTACCCCAAGAGGTGATTGATCAGAAATTGTTCCACTAAAAAGTCCAGAAATATATTTTTTTTTTGTACCGAAACTTTTATTCAGTAAATGCAGAGAAACTAATTCACTAAGTTGCCGATCCCCAGAACGGTATCCCTAAATCCTAATCAATGTAAAGTGTCCAATCCAATCCGATTGGAGACGTGGAGTGCGGAGTGGGTTCATCATCATCATCGTCTGTCAGGGCAACAGCAGGCACGTTCTTGGTTTGGATTTTTTCGGGTAAGAGAGCGGGTTAAAAGTGATTCTTTAGAACTATTCAACAAAGGTCCTAGTTCTAATCCCAGAACTAGGCCACAGAGAGTTTGTCATCGGATCCAACTGGTAAAGATCCCATTTTAGTGGTAACCACCCAGACTGAGGCCAGGCGCCGAGGCGTATCCAATCTTGGTGAGGGTGGGAACGGCGGCAATGGCCAAAGCAGGCTTGGCAATGGCCACCGCGGCCACGCCCTTCTTCTCCACGACGGCGTTGAATCCATTGACCTTGTCGGCGGTGTAGGTGACCTTGCGAATGGTGCCATCGGGCTCGGCCAGGGAGTAGCTGCCGTGGACAACACCATTGACCAGGGTCTCCTCCTGCTGCTTGGAGTCGCCGGTCTTGTGATCGGTCACGCCATACGAGAAGCTGTACTGCGGATTGGGATCGTAAGGCTCCGCCACAGCCACCTTTTGCACGGCCAGAGCAGGAGCAGCCAGGAGCTTGGGGGCAGCATAGGAGATGGCAGGAGCGGCATAGGAGACAGCAGGAGCGGCCAGGAGCTTAGGAGCCGCATAAGAGATGGCAGGAGAGGCATAGGAGACGGCAGGAGCAGCCAGCAGCTTAGGAGAAGCATACGAGATGGCAGGCGAGGCATAGGAGATGGCGGGAGCCGAGAGTCCATAGGGATCAATGGGAATGGCCACGACCGCGGACAGGATCACTCCCAAAACGAACAGAGTCTGGCGGGGAATAAGGGGAATTAAGGTAAAGATAATCCGATATCCTGGCCACTAACTCACCTGGGCAAACATGACGAAGGATGTGCGTGACTGAGAGGACTGGAGGTGTCTCTGGCGACTCGTATCTGGTGTCTGCACGGCGAGAACTCAGCTCAAGTGTGAGATGCCTTTGCCACGGGCTCTTCAGTTTTATATATCGCCAGCCGAGGAATTTCTCGGCTCGAAAAACTGGACAATCTAATGGGCAGAGTGACAATTGCGGCGGCGTCTCATTTGGTCGGGCAGCGAGTGGCTGCCCCGATCTCGATCGAGATCTCGATCTTGCACCCCAGACCTCATCTTGCTGCTGTTGGATTTCGTGTTTCTGGTGCGGATTTCATCATGACTTTTCTCAATGGAATAGCTCCACTCACCACCACTCGGATCCGTTCAAGAGCGCCGCTCCAAGTCACCAAGAAAGACACCACTTCCAGCTCCACTAGACTCGTTTTCCGCTGCCCAATCTGGTTTCGTTTTTGGTTATTTGTTGTTTTTTTTTCCTACTTTTTCGGCACATTCTCAGGTTCTCAGGCCGAACTTTGTCTGATGTAATAGCTGCCGCATGTGGCATGGGGCAGTTGCAGTTGCTGTTGCCACAGGAAAACTAAATTTGTCTGGAGGCTACTCATATATTTTTGTGGATAACGTAAGAAAGGTGAAATAGCACGTAATTCGATGATAGGTTAATTTCTTACTTGAAAAATGTATCATTTGGGAAGAAGAATATCCTTAGAGTCGTAAGTTAATCTCGAAAACAAAATATGATTATGCCAGAGAACGGAATAACATTTTAAGATTGAATAATTTATTACATAGGGGGAAGGTGATGATGAAAAATATAAATATGGGATCTGGTCACACTTTTATTTAACATTTGTGTGTCTCAATGTATTTTTATATTTCCTAAACTCATTTTAAAATGTCATCACATGTAACACCTGTTTTCTCAGTTAAACAATTGATTACATAGGGCCAAGAAAATCTAATATCACTTTATCCTCGAAATGTTTACTATTAATTACATATTGAGGAAAGTGATAGTGATCATGATGACCTGGTCACACTTCTATTTAACATTTCCCTGTATTAATTCATTTTTATATTTTATAAGCTATTTTCTCACTTAAACTGTTTATTATATAGTCCTTAAAAAATCCTTATACTAAGTAATCCGTGGACAGAATAACATTTATTTTTTAATAGAATAATTGATTACTCAGGGAATAACATTTATTTATTTATAGAATAATTGATTACATAGGGGAAAGGTGATGGTGTAAATCTGGGTATGTAATCTGGTCACACATTTACATAAAATATAAAAACAAAATGTGATCCCGTCACACATTTAATTATATTTTCGCCCAAAAAACAAACCATTGTTTCCAAGAATTTTCTCATATATTTCATAGTCCTATAAAAACCTCTAAAGTTAAAAAATGCCACAAAATCTACAGCTTTATAAATAATCCAAGCTCTAAAAAAATATTACGCATACGCCTTGTTGCATTTATACGGACAACGTGTCGTATGATTAATGAGTTTCATGAGCTTATATTTTCTTTGCTTTTAATATAAAACAAAAAATGGTTAGTGAACTCTGGCAACATTTTTTTTAAATTTCTTCTAATTTATTTTTAAGTCTCATAAATCAGTGAAGGATTTCCCTAACATATTAAAAGTGCAATAACCCTTTGTTAGAGTATCAAAACAAGATCAATCCGTTTGCTGGCCACTCGCTTAATTAGAAAAACGAAAATGGCAAGTTTTCGTGGGTTTCTTTTTGGTGGAGGGAATGGGTAGTGGACAGTGGACACAGCGACGTGGCCCGGCGCAATTACGCACTCGCACTCGCACACGCATTTGCTCCGCTTCTCGCCCTCACCCTGGTCGTCGCCTCACCCTCGTCTAGCCTCACCTCACCTCTATTACCAACCAGCGCCCACTTAGCCACCGTAATTGCCTCGATCGGGCCAAAAGGCAACACACACTGCAGCCGGCAATTGGAAGCTTTTAGCGCTGCGACGGCGACAACGACGACCTTGCCCACAATTGGTATTTCGTCTACTTTTATTTAATTCTCATCTCGGTGCGATTGAGCAAGGAACTCGAGCATCTAAGGCAGCTGGAGCACATTCCATTCGCTGTGGCCAAAATGGAAGCACCAGTTTCCGGTGGCTAACTCTCTTTCTCTCAGGGAGTGACTTTTCTGGTTTTCAGTCTTCGCTGGCTCTCTGAAAGTGAATCCGCAGCCAACGAGTCGCAAGGTCGTTGGTTGCATTTTGGCAAAAGAGTCACGAACTCACGCCAGTTACAGCATGGAATCGATGGGGAATCTATAATCAGTTATAGATGGTAACCAAGGGTTTTGGCCAAACTCCAAAGTTGGAGACGGTGTTAGAGGGAATTTTAGGGTGATTTTTTGGGGACGTACCTTAAGGCAATTATAAGATCAGAAGAAACTAGAGAATTTAAGTCAAAAATATGATCTTCACATTATAAGAAAATGAGAAATTATATTTAAGAAATATTCAGGCTCCTAAAAGGAAGTAAATTCAGAGATCATCATCCTGAGTTGTCTTAGCTTTGTTAGCATTTCGCATTTAGCATTTAGCATTAAGCATTTAGTATTTTTCATTTCCCATTTAGCATTTCGCATTTCGCAATTAGCATTCCGCATTTAACATTTCGCATTTAGCATTTTATGTCAAGATTTCGCCGAGATTATTGAAATTAGGATTAAGTAAAAAGGAAGACTTCTGTCACACTACGATTTGAAAAATGAAAACTAAAACATTAAAAAGCTAACAAGAAGATAAAATAAGAAAATCTACAAAGGAAATCTACAAACATAAAGACAAACCAACTTATAAACCACGATCCCAGCTTCTAAAAGTATTTTAAATTTCTTCTGTAAAGGTTCTTAAATATTCTGAGTCTAAGATTTCATCTTGTTTTTCGATTTGTATTAAAAATTTTATTGAAAAATTAAATCTTTTTGATATTTTCTCACAAACTTCAAGATAAACTGAGCTTTTCAAGGAACTAAGAGAGTTATCTGCCTAACTTCCTTATAGATTATTGAACCCCAAACCTTCATCGATATTCTTAGCCCACTTTGACCCAGTTTCCACTGCCACAAGTGAAACCAAAAGCAGTCTTATTATGTACAATGTGACTAATCATTTGCATTTGTAATTGTTTACCAATCACAAAAAACTTTCCAATTTATAAGAAACCCACCCAAGTCGAAATAATCATATAGGGAACCAAAAAAACTCCTCAAAATAAATATCTCACATTAATTTTAATCAGCCCAGCTGGAACTTAATAACTCAATTAAGTCTAAAGTAAGCCTTATTGTTGTAAAAGAAAATTAAAGCATTGCCATTGGAGGGATGGCACCTGCCTGCATGACAATTACCAAAAAAATAACTACAAGCTTGAGTGGCAAGCTCCGAAATATAATCAAATCGCATTCACTTTCGATCCAAGCAAGGCAAAATAAAAAAATAAAATAAAAAAATCCACACAGTGGCAGCAAATAAAAATGAAAACTTGAAGCAGCGGCGACAGAAAATTGGACTACGTGCTGGGAATTTGGATCACTTAAGAGAGACGCTGTATAGGTAGGAAGCGACCCCAAAAGGGAGGACCCAGAGGAGATGGAGGCGGAGGAGGAGGAGGCACTGGTCAGGAGCTCTCGGCTCCCATACGCAATTGGTACGCAATATTCCCTCAGCTGAGCGGGGCGACGCATGCAAATTTCGCGAACGCATCTGCTATATAAAGTCGTCGTTTTTTTGGCCAAAGCATGTCAGTTCATTTTCGATAACCGACGGTGACAATCCCCCCCAAAAAAACCCAAGCCGCACAATGAATCCTCTGACGGTTAGTACATGGATCTAAAGGTGATCCAAGATTCAAGAGGTTAACTGATCTGCTCTCCCTCATCGCTCGCAGGTTGTTGCAGTCCTCTCCTCGATGGCCCTGTCGGCTCAGGCTGGTCTGGCGCCCTTCTCCGCTCCTCTGGCGGCTCCTCTGGCCTACTCAGCACCTCTGGGAGCTCCTCTGGCCTACTCAGCACCTCTGGGAGCTGCTCCGTACTTTGCCCCGGCTGCGTACTCCGCTCCGCTGGTGGCCAAGACCTATGCCGCTGCACCCTTCGCGGCTGCTCCCTTCGCTGCAGGTCCATTCGGTGCTCCTCTGGCTGCTCCCCTTGCTGCTCCAGTTGCTGCTCCCGTTGCTGCTCGTCTGGCTGCTCCTCTGGCTGCTCCTCTAGCTGCTCCAGTTGCTGCTCGTCTGGCTGCTCCTCTGGCTGCCCCAGTGGCTGCTCCTCTGGCTGCCCCAGTTGCTGCTCCCCTGGCTGCTCCAGTTGCTGCTCCCCTAGCTGCCCCAGTGGCCGCTCCCCTGGCCGCCCCAGTAGCCGCTCCCATTGCCACCGAGGTTGTGGACGCCTTCCCCCAGTACAGGTTCGCCTACGATGTCCAGGATACGCTGACTGGCGACTCCAAGACCCAGGAGGAGACCCGTGATGGTGATGTTGTCCGTGGCTCCTACTCCCTGATCGAGCCCGATGGTTCCCGTCGCATTGTCAGCTACTATGCCGACGATATCAATGGATTCAATGCTGTCGTGCAGAAGGATGTGCCCGTGGCTGTGGCCCCTGTGGCTCCAGTGCTGGCCAAGACTGTGGCTGCTCCCGTGGTGGCTCCTGCCCCCGTGGCTCCAGTGTTTGCCAAGACTCTGGCCGCACCCATTGTTGCCTAAAAGGGAGAAGGAGTGAGGAGTAGGAGAAGGAGAAGAAGAGACAACTCGACAAAGGACTTTCATCTGTACATATTCGATTAAACATTGTCGAGCTTAAAAAAAATAACTTTCATCGCAAAACAAAACCTAAAAAATAAATAGAAATTTTTAAAAACAAAAACCTGGTTTATTATTTTTAAAAAGGAAAAATATTTTACCATTATTAAATCTCTATAAAAATCAATTATAGCATAAGGAACTTTTAGATTTTAAGGTCTTGAGTTAGTTTCTTATAAAACATTTTCTAAAAGACCTTGACATCCCTTTTATATTTCATAAATATCTATAACCTCTTGAATATTTATTTAATTAAAGTTTATCTACATTATAAACCTTAATTTTTTTAAGAATTCCCCTTAAAAAGTATATATTTTTCCTCTCTTTTCCCAGGAATATAGACGAGGAGTTCTGGAAGCTCTCACCCCATGAAAACGTGGCCCGAATGCGTCTGAAACTGGAGCCTCAACTTTATCCCAACAAGCACGAGAATGCCGCCAATCTCCGCGACAATGCAACCAGTGCCTATGACACCAAGTAAGCCTAACCCCATCCTAACCAGAAATACCTTTCAATATCATTTTTCCCCAGGGAAATCTCCGAGTTCGATTCCACCATCAAGAATGCAGTGGTTCGTGACTTCCTGGCCGACGATGAGAGCTCCCAGCTGGAGGAGGAGCTGCGCCAGCTCATAGACACACAAGCCCAGCAGGATGTGGCTCTGGAGAAGCTGGTGATGTCGCAGGACTGTGAATTAATCACCCTAATGACCAAGGTCAAAGGCCGCATCGAGGTGAACCAGAGCGTGTTTACCTTTGTGGACCTGAGTCCGCCCACGGAGGATGCCTCCAAGCATGACTTTAGATTCTCCACGAACAAGATACGCGAAGTGCATCTGAGGAAGTACAATCTGCGCAGGAGTGCCCTGGAGATCTTCCTGGTGGATCAGACCAGTTATTTCCTGAATTTTACCACAAAGGTGGGTTTGTATTTTAATTATTTATAAAATAAAAGTGATCATAGGGGTATTTTCTAGACCCGCAACAAAGTCTTTACCAAAATTGTGGGCCTGCCGCTGCCAAATATATTATATGGTTCGGGCAGATCTCCGGCGGAGTTGCTGCGAGCCTCGGGCCTTACCCAAAGGTGGATCAATCGGGAGATCTCCAACTTTGAGTATCTGATGTACCTGAACACCATTGCCGGAAGATCCTACAATGATCTGAGCCAGTACCCCGTCTTCCCCTGGATCCTGGCGGACTACAGCAGCGATGTGCTGGATCTTACGGATCCCAAATCCTTCCGTGACTTGTCCAAGCCCATTGGATGCGTGAGTTTCCTTTAAAATCTTTCCTTTTTGTAAACTCTCAGGCTTTTATTTCAAATTATCAACGGCGAATAGATTTTATTTCTAATTACTTAGTTTTTCTCCATTTTTCACGTGCTGATCGTTCTTATTTGCCAAACTAAAAGTGACCGTATATTCTTTTCTTAAAAATCTAACTTAATTCAATGCGATAGGACTATTATCGATAACATTATACCAACTGGTCACTAATGTGACCGTGTAATACAAAATGAGGTCAACACCTTAAATATTTTTTAATATATTATCTCCAGATAAACCCCAAAAACGAGGCCGAGGTGCGCAGCAAGTACGATTCCTTCGAGGATCCCTCGGGCGCCATACCCAAGTTCCACTATGGCACTCACTACTCCAACTCGGCGGGCGTACTCCACTATTTGCTGCGCGTGGAACCCTTCACCTCGCTGCACATTGAGCTCCAGAGCGGACGCTTCGATGTGGCCGACAGGCAGTTCCATTCGATACCTCAGACCTGGAAGCTGCTCATGGACAATCCCAATGATGTCAAGGAGCTGATACCCGAGTTCTTTTACTTCCCAGAGTTTCTCAAGAATATGAACAAGTAGGATTACATCTTAAATTCCATTTAGGAGCTGTTAGATCTCTCTTTTCCTTTTAGATTCGACTTGGGCCACTTGCAAATCACCAAAGAGAAGGTGGACGATGTCATATTGCCCGCCTGGGCCAACACTCCGGAAGAGTTCATAGCCATCCATCGGCGGGCTCTGGAGTCGGAGTATGTGAGCCAGCATCTGCATCACTGGATTGACCTGATCTTTGGCCACAAGCAGAAGGGACCCAAGGCAGCGGAGGCCTTGAATGTCTTCTATTACTGCTCGTATGAGGGCGCCGTGGATCTGGATAAGATCACCAATCCTGTGGAAAGGGAGGCTGTGGAGGGTAGGTCCTAAACCCAAGAGTTCCCCTTCCCATTTTCCTTCAATCTCCTGGATTTCCCTTAGGCATGATCAACAACTTTGGCCAGGTTCCCTCGCAGCTTCTAAGGGAACCCCATCCCCGTCGCCTCACCCAGGATGAGACCGCCTTGAAGCTGGTTCGGGCCGAACTAAGACGACCAGATCTCACCCAATTCCTGGACAAGGTGGTCCAGTACTACTGCGAACTCTCCACGCCCAAGGATCCCATTGTGTACCTCAGTCCGCCGCGCAGTCCGCCGAGATCCTTCCTGCAGCTCAGCCCCGATGTTCTAGTCAGCGTGTCCAAATCCACCATTTTGGGCTGCAATTCGTGGCTGTCCTTCGACAAGGATCAGGGCTTCCTGCTGGAAATTGATGCCACCACGGCCAATCTGAAGTAAGTCCTTACTTAACCTAAACATTAAAGGTTTGAACATTATAAGCTCCCTCCAAAGAAACCGCAAGCGGGTGTTTGGACCCTTCCACGCCTCACAGCCGCCGCACTCGCAGCTCTTTGCGGTGAGCACGGATGGCAAGCTCCTCTATGCCGGCGGCATCTGGGACAACTCCCTGCGCGTGTACAACCTCAACAAGGGCAAGGCCGTGGCCTCGGTGACCCGCCACTTGGACATCATCACCTGCATAGCCCTGGACAATTGTGGCTCTTACCTGGTCACCGGCTCGCGGGACTGCACCTGCATTGTGTGGAGCATCCAGGCGAATCAGCAGGGTGGCGGGGGAGGAGGTGGCTCCACCAGCAACATCCCCGTGCATGCCCTCACAGGACAATCCCACCTGCAGGCCATCACGCAGCTGAACACCCAGAATAGCTACTCGCCCAAGCCCAAGACCGTGCTCTATGGGCATGATGATGCCATTTCCAGTGTGGCCATCTACACGGAGCTGGATCTGGTGGTCTCCGGCTCACTGGTGGGTATTGGTAGCTCATTTTCTGGGGAGCTTACATACTTACCTTGGATTTTATTTCCTTTCAGGATGGCACTGTGAATGTTTATACGCTGCAGGAGGGTCAGTTTGTGAGGACCCTCAAGCCCATTGGTTGCACCGAGTCCTGTGTGCAGATATCCTTTGTCACGGTTTCCTATCACGGTGAGTTGGGGGCTTATTTTCTTTTATTTTTTCAATTTAAATTTCAGGCTGCAGTTTGAAAGTCAGTTTGAGAGTCATTGGTGGTTGAGCTTAAAAGTATGCTACAGTTTTAGTTAGAGTTTGAGGTGAATTTCTTTGACTTAGGGGGTACAGTTTGCGGTAATTATTTGCATTTAATGCAGTAACTGGGGGTTTTTTCTATTAACTAATTTAAATAAACAGTTAATTTTGTTTGTAGAAATTGGGAAATAAATTTAAATATATTTTAAAGCTATAAATTTATTTATTTTTTTGTAGTTTTACATATTAAAGGTTAATATAAAAAGTCGGTCCTCATTTAATTGTTAAAGACACGTATAAATTTAATTTTTTTTTATTTTTTAAAGACTTAAGTCTCCAAATTTTTTTATTTATTTATTTTTTTTAACTTTTCTTATTTTTTAAAGATTTAACTCTTCTAAAATCTTCTTTTATTATATTTTAGAGACCTAACTCTTATTGCAATTGCTCTTTTAATATTTTTAAAGACTAAATTTCTAAATTTCTCTATCTTTTTTTTTAAAGCCTCTTTTAAATTCATCTATTCTTATTTTTTAAAGACTTAAATCTCATAAATTTCTTGTTTCTCATTTTTTAAGACTTAACTCTTTTAAATTCTTCTTATTTTTTAAAGACTAACTCTCCTAAAATCTTCTTTTCTTATTTTTTAAAGACCTAACTTTCTTCAATTCTTCTCAATTTGGCTAAAAAAAATTTGAAAATATTTTTTTTTTTATGTTTTAAAGTAAATAATGTTATATATATTACATAATTTAATAAATTAAACCTTTATTTTGCAAGTCTTTCCTTTTTAAATATCTTTTTTTTTTAAGACTTAACTCTGCTATATTCTTCTTTTCTTATTTTTAAAGACTTTACTTACCTAAATTCTTCTCAATTATTTAGCTTCCCAATTTGTACCTTTTTTTTTTTTTCGTTTAAAGCAATTTTCTCTCCTTAATTAGTATAGTTTCCAAGTGCCTCATTTAATTACCAAACTTATTCATTACCTGGAAAAACTTTGATGATAGTTAAACCCTTACTCTTTCTCCGAAAATCCCCCCTAGAATCATTAAGATATATTACCCTTATAAACCTTGTGAATAGGCCAATCGAAACTGGCTTTGGCTGACTCATGAAGTGACAACATATCGCCACCTGTGCCCGATAATCTCGGCCACCCGGTCGACTCACTCCTTCCTGTCCGCCACGCTCTCTCGGTGGCCCTAATCTGTGGATGGGTATAAAGAGCAGTAGGAGGCGGTGCCCTCACGTGCTACGTAGTTGTCCCATTATGTTTGAAGAGCGGCGCGGTAATCAAACAATTTAATCATACCCCGACTATCGGCAATTGCCACATAAGTGAGGCGACGATGAGAATCACGTGATGGCGTGGCCATGTGCGTCGTCCGTATAGCTCCTCCTCCTCCAGCTCCTCCACCTCGGACGTTGTCCGACTTTGGCCCATGCAGCCGTGCCGTATCTTATCGCTTTGAGTTGCAGTTGAGCGGCAGCGACAAGGGGGCATTAATCCAAATTAAAGCGAGAAGTATATGCCAGCGAGAACCCCAAGCAAGGTTACAAATTTGTCGGCTTTTGGCAAACATTAAATCACTCGGAATTTCCCCCTCATTCCTCATAGCAACTGTCAAGGTGCGCTCTAAAAATCTGCGCATTTATTTTGCCAAAAAACTACGTGCCTGATAACGATTCGTTATTACGACCTGTGTCAATATATTTACGATTATTTCACGACGCACACTAATTGGCCTTAATTAGCACACTATTACTTCGTTATGAGGCTCTGATTCGCAAAAATGTTTCCATAAAACCACTTAAAGATTAGCATATAGCTTCGACAGAGCCAGAGCGACAAATCCCTAAGTGGTTCTGATTAATCAAATATTTTTACGATCGCGGCATGGCATTTATTGTTTATAAATTTAAATGAAAGCAAAGGAAATATGAGTGGAGTGGAAATAAATAATCGGGGCGGATTTCTTAGGCATATTCTTAGGAATTTTGTTGGAAAGAAATGTGAACTGGGAAGGTGAATGAATACTTTTTTTATAAAGGGTTTGATTTTTATTAAAACATTCCAGCATATTTTTACTATAATCTTCAGGTTTCAAAACATTCCGGCCTCTGCTGGCACACATCCTCTGCCAGCACACGCAAATGTGAACTGGATGAATATATATTTATACTATAGGCTTCACGATTCTGTATATAAAGTCTATGATTTTTTAAAAACAGCCTCTGCCGGCACAAGCAAATGCGAACTGGAAAGATTAATGAATATTTTAATTTTTTTTACTAGAAGCTTTACGTTTTGGTATACCTTTAAAGGTTATGATTTTATATAAAACATTCCAGCCTCTGCCGGCACACGCACAGTATGCACAAAGCACCAGTGTGGCCATATTTTAAAGTGTGTAGCTATATTTAGCCTTTTTTACAGTTTAACTGCTATTTTATTAGTCATAGGTATTTTTTGTGCAATATTACACAGAATGTTAGCTATTTACTATCTAATATCTAGTCACTTCCTTCTATTTCTTACTTACACAAATGCAATTCTCACATGTCGATTTGCTGGGCACCCCTGCTTTACATTCTTAACTAGGAATTCCAATTAATAATCAGTACCTAAAAGGGCTCTCTATTACAGTATCTAAATTAAACAAGTTTTATTATCAACTCAGAGTACAAAGATCTGTAAAATATATTCAAATTTAAGGTATATAGAGCAGATAAACATATGGAAGAATTTTTATACATGCAACAATACCAATAAGAGCTTTTATTTAAGTTACTAAAAGCCACTCTTTATATAATCAATATAGACTAGAAAACCCTCTTAAATATATTTAATTTCATTCCTTAGAAACGCTTAAACATTCAGAAACTCTTGATTTAAATTCTTGAGTTTTAATTGCTTATCAAGAATTTTAAAATTGGAAATTCCAATGGTAAATACTACTACGTTATTTAAAATTCAGAAGAATTTTTGTTGAGCAAAAAGAGCTTCTTTTAAAGTTACTAAAGCAATATTTTATTTAAGCAATATTATTAAACATTTTTAGCTCCATTCCATTAAAAATACTTAAACATTTAGAAATGCTTTAATTAAATTGAAATGGAAAACCCTTAAACATTCAGAAATTCTTGAATTAAATTTCACTTGTGTAAATTCCATTGGTAAATACTACGTTCTTAAAAATTCAAAAGATTTTTTTTTTTTTTTTCTGCATTTTGACTTGGTTTCGGTATTTGTTATACAATATTTGGCATGTGATAATGATAATGGCGGTAAATAAGGCTCGATTTTCGTTTACTTTGCATGTCGCCGAGGTGGAAGTACGTCAATCGATGGCGCCAGTGCCTGCATATCGAGTTCTTGAAATATATTCAGCCATATAGATTCCGCCGGCCACTCGATTTTTGTGGCAATCAGCTTGGACTTTTGAATTTGAGACCCCTTCTGGGGGACTGGCGAGCATATATACTGTGTGTGCATAAGCGAGCCAGTGCAGCCGGGCCGGGCCGAGCCTCGCGCTTATCGAGTGAATTAATATTAACTCAGATTATAAATTCGCAACATCCGGCAGTGATGGGTTCAGAAATTATAAAAATCAAACTGAAAATCGCATCGAAAGGCGTCAGCCGCCGGGGCATTTAATTGCGTTCTTCTCGAGCTCGGAGGAGCTCCAATCAATTACATAGACCCCACCGATGCCGGAGCAGTGTCCGGTGGCATCCATTGACTATCAGTTCGGGCAATATATATATGTATATTCCGAGCCCCATGCTGGCGCGGAGCCATCGGTTCTCTGGCATTAACCCAGCGTCGTCGTTAATGGAATCAAATCGGCGGCGAACGAGCCCCGCTAACGAATCGCGTCACACAGAGTCACACGACACACATCCCATTCCCCTCCTGCCCTGCCTCCTCGCCAGCGATTCATTCACTTTTTTCGAATTCTCAAAGACGCAGCACATAAAAAGATTTATGAAATAGTTGTAGTAAAAAATCAAGCAGGGAGAGAGAGACGAGACTAGACCCCAATAAAAAAGATCTCGGGGATTTTTTTTTCGGTTTTTACTGAATGAACTCTGGTTGGTTGGCCAAAACCCGCCAGACACGGTTCCAACTAGTTAAATTTGAAGCCGGGTCAGGCTTTAGGAAGTTCATTCAGATCCAATCTGGGGTATTTAGTGGAACGAGTTCCGCTAAGTGGCATTGGCATACAGATACGGATCTCTCTCTATCTTGGAGCAACTACTACGCATTGAGGGGGCCCAGAGTATGTCGCCATGTGTGATAATCTCTTCGGCGTTGTCAGGTTATCAGTGGCATGGAGGGTGGGCCGGACCTCGTCGGGCATTTCCACTGCGTAGATCAGGCCGCCCCACATTCTTGAGTGTCTAGCGAGGGGGCCCGAAGAATTTGGAAGATTACTACTTGAGATTTATGTTTTTATTGCTTTATCCGCAGGTCACATAGCCTTCAGCGCTTTGGATGACACCTCGCACTCGGTGCATGTGTATAGCATCAATGGCTGCAGCCTGGGCTCCAAGTATGTGTCCGGAAGGGTCACGGGCTTGGCCAGTGCCTCGGACTATCTGGTGGTGGCCGATGATGCGGGGGATATAACCATGAGCAGGCTACATGGGTAAGGAATATAAGCTTTTCTTATTAATAATTAATAATTAATATTAATAATATTTCTCTGACCAGCCTGAAGCCCGTCTTTGACATTCCTTTGCACGTGCCCATCCAGACGGTGGTGGTGACGCCAGGCAACACCCACATCCTGGCTCCCCTACGGGATGGTCGCCTGGCGGTGATTGCCGTGCAGCTGCCCTCTGGGGCCAACAAGAAGCATTCCGTTTTGAATGTTTAGACAAGATCAGGAGCTGGACTTTCCGAATTTTAAACCCCCTTAAGCTACCCTCTCTTTTCGCTTTTTCTTAGATTTAATTTTGTGTCTTGTGATTTGTCATGATTTATATTCTTTATATTCTTTTTTTTTTTTTTCTCTTGTCGTTTTCCCACACAACGTGACGTGCCAAAAGCAAAGCCTTTGACCAACATATATGTATGATTCCCCCGAAAGTTTCTATATTCCATCGCATTGCATTCCCAGAATTTCCCATTGCCAACTAAGCAGTATTTCCCAGACACACCTGACACCTGGCGGAGGAGGCCATGGATCCATCCTGATGATGGATGGCACACTTGTCAGCGAGTGTCGAACTTTTGAGTAACGCAGAACATCCATCATGCGAGATATCTCTGGGTTTCGGGTTCGGAGACGGAGACGGAAACGGAGCGTGGCGGTGCAAACTGGTTGCCGACGACTCTTGGCAAGCTGCTCTGCTCACTGACTCACGAGCGACTTTCAAATTGGCCCAAACATAAAATAAGAAAGAAAAAAAAGCGGAAAAAACTCTGCCCGGCAACAGCGGCAAGGCGCTTAATGCCAACGGCAATGTGAGATCTGGTGGCGGATCTCGACGGCATCCAGCTGCTCAAGAGTGATCAAGAGAAACACTTTCGATGGCACCTCCATCTCCACCACCTCCTCCTTGTGCCTGCTGCAGACACAACCAAAAATAGAGCCCAGAGATCTTTGTCCCATTAAGTACGCAGACGTTGGATCACATGGTATTAGAGCTGGGAAAAAATCGATTCTCAGTACATCGATTTTTTCGATCTTTTAGAAAAAACATCGATTAAATCGATTAAATCGAAAAATCAATTCATGGAGATCATATACTGATATATATAAAGAGCAAACCAAAAATACATTTCTATAATATAAATAAAAAATAAATAAGGAAAGAATTCGTTTTTATAACATAAAAAGAGAATATAAACTACGTTTCCAGAACATAAAAAAAAATAAATGATTTCATTTTCAAAAGCCATTGATGATTCAAAAGATGAATGGTTCACGATACATCGATTCTGCCAAAATAGAATCGATGTAAGACCGAAAAAAAAAATAATCGATAGTATCGATAATGGAATCGATTTTTTCCCAGCTCTACATGGTATCCCCTTAGCTCATTAACATACAAGGCATTTCCAATTGAAAGTATTAGAGTCCGTCCACAGTGAACCAGAGAATCGTATTCTTCCCAATTTTCCTCCTTTTGAAAGCACATTCTGGAGGAATGTGAATTTCCCAAGACAAGCGACAATATCGAAATGGTGAATTGATTAATTATATATTTTTGTGACTTGCACCTAGAGAAACCTCGCTTTGCCAACGCACAATCCACACAATCCGGGACATGAGATTAGCGACCTACCAATATCTTACTCTCTCTCCAGCAATATATAGAGTCTATATATCATCTGTGTACGTAAAAGTTCGTTATTTGTTGTTAAGATCGTATCGTATCGCGTATTTATCGTTCAATGTACGTAACCTGTACTCGAGTTTATGTAGATAATTGTGACTATCCTTAGATTGTAGAGCCTGTCAATAAATAAATATATAATAAAGAAATCCCTCTTGTTTTATTTTATTTTTTTACTTTTCTTATATTTATTTCAAAATATAATGATTAAGAACTAAAGAAAACCATATGTCAGTTCGATTAGCTTACTTAAGAGTGTAAAACATAGTTTGGGTGTTGAAACTGATTAATTCCTTGAATACTTTTCCGTGATTCTTGATGGGAGGTTGCGATGCTGTTGATGGGTTTTTTTTCAATAAATTAATTGTAGAAATGATTGGGGGAAATAAATACGAATTGGGTGATTGACTGATTGATTGATTGTGTGTGTGTGGTTTGTGGTTCGAGTTTGGTTTAAGTAAAACGGCCAATTGGTTTAAATACGTTAACTAGAGCTCGCCTGAATCGCTAGGAACAATCAATTGCTACTTAAAGGTTAAAACTAAAATTGAAGAAACCATATATAGAGTGGAGATAATTCGAATGCGATGCTATTCGAGGCTAAGAAGTTAAGATTACGAAAGATTTAGTGTCTAAGCCGGCATTAGATACGGTTAATTAATTACCTGGATTACCAACTAGAATGGAACTTAACTCTAAATTGTACATAACTGTAAATCGTATGACCTTTCTCTCCTTTTAATTTTTTTGTGATTTTTTTCTAAGCATACTTTTCTTTTCCTTTTCTTTTCACGCATCTTCGAAGGCATTTGATCTATCTAACTAACTAGATGAATTCCCGTCCCGTCGTCAATCCAATAGCCTTTTTGTGTGGTCTCTTTAGTCTTGCTCCTTCTGCAAGGATCAGAAAAAATAGAAAAATATTTAAAATATTAGTAAAGTTAAGTTAGAATTCCCAGGAAGTTAAATACTTACAAGTACGGGATACACGAAGGTGTCGGCGGTATCGAAGCCCACGGCATTGCGGGCCACGCACTTGTAGTTGCCCATATCCTCCCACTTGATGTCAGCGATCATCAGCTGGCCCGTGGGCAGCACCTTGAACCGGTGTCCTGGCACAATCTCCTTGTTCTCATTGTTGAACCAGGTCACCTCGGCCCGCGGGACAGCATGTGCCTGGCAGGGCAGCAGGATGCTGGAGCCCATCAGGTCCAGATGCGTCTTCTCCGTGTAGGTGATGCGCGGCTTCTGGGCACCCGGGTACGTCTTCTCGGCCACATGCCGCGAGGAGCGTGGTGGATGCACCACAGTGCTGGCATAGATGGTCTTGGAGCCAGAGCGACCCACACAGGTGTACGTGCGGGCCTCGCTCAGCGGATGATCGATGATGTGCACGGAACGCACGCGTACAATGGCGCTGGGTGCATCCTCGGACAGCTGGTTGGAGTCCAGGTCTTCGAGCTAAGAAAGATCAGAAATCAGAGGGATTCGGGGGGTTTCAAGGGTAAGAGAGACTTACCTCCGAGCGTGGCAGATGACCCACAACCCACTGAATGCTGGGCACCTGGGAGCCCATCATTTCGCACACAATCTCCACGGTGGCGCCCTCCGCCTGCAGCATCTTCGTGGGCGGCTGCTTGGTGAACTTGAGCCAATCGGCATCGAAGGCCCGGCTGCGGGGCTTCTCCTCCTGCGCCGTCTCCGCTTCCGTCTCAATGGAGTTGTCCACGTCGTTGCTATCGTCTACAATGTCCACGGCCCTGCCGCGGACACTAGCGATGCTGCCGAACAGCAGCAGCGCTAAGGCGCACACATGTAAATTCATTTTCTGGAATAACGAAGATCGAAGATCGGAAATGAGTGCAAAGTTCAGGCAGCCGTAGCAGCAGCGAGTCATACGACTCTCTCTCTAATATAGGTTAATAAACTTTATAGTCAAGTCATCTTCACTTATCACTTATCACTGCCCTGCCCCCGGGGAGGTCTCTCTGTATGAGTGTCTATCTCCGTTCCCGTTCCCGATAAGCAAAGACCTTCAGCGGCTGCCGCTGACGAGCTCTAGAACATTACTAACACTTGCGAAATGTGGGCATAACCGAAGGGGAATCGGTACCCGAAGCGGAATCCTTTCCCCGAAAAACCCCAACCTCGAGACCTCATTCACGAATTTCACAATGCCACGACACCATATAAACCACGAAGAATGAATATAAGAATGATATAAGAGGAATCTAGCGTGGGCAGCCAAAGACACTTTAAATAATTAATTATTCAGTTTCGAGAGAAAAACGTGAAATCGAAATCGGTTGTGACGTCAATTTCTTGGGATCTCTCACCCACGCTTCAGCCACAGATCAAGGGCCCCCACCGATAGTGTATGAGGTATATTATAATGTGTCTAGACTCTAGACTGGACAAGCTGCGTGACCGATTAATTATTCAAATAGTTTCGAGGGTATATTATGTATGTAGCCATTCGCCAATCGCTGGCGAATATTGCATCAGACTTTGACATTTCACGTTTGCCCTTCAACGGGGATTTCTACGAATTGAATCACCCAAAATGGGTCACCATCCCTCTCTATTTAGCTTGAATAAATCCCTAGGGTTAAGACCCAAACTCACCTCTTGATTTGATTTCTTTTTTCTGCTCTTCCGGTAAAAAATGTTTGCAAATTTCTCCCTAACTTTGGATAACTTTCTTGGATCGCTTGCTATCGGCGGCGGCTGGCTTGTCGTTATGTTATGAACGAATTTATCAGCTCTATGTTGTGGTGGCTCCTGGTCTGGGCTTTCTGGTTGAAGTTCAGCAATAGTTGGCTTAGCACTGACATAGGTCCGGCGCTGGATGCCGTCTTGGTAACCGTACAGCACAGTGTTTTTGGCGGAATCTTGGCTGCTTCTGCTTCTTGCCTGCGAGAGCTGCTCTACTACAGCTGGTGAAGTCGGAGGAGGAGGTGGAGGAGGAGCTGGTGGCGAGCTGGTGTACGTCCTGATGGAACGTGCGGGAGTGCGCTGGAGGAGCTGGGTGCTGGGAGCGTCTGCTGTTTCTGCTGGCGATTTCAGAGCGACTTTAAGGCGTAGCGTATGTCCAGTTGACGGCTTTGGCACATTTAGTCTGGAGATCCTTAGTGATCCGTGGATTTGGATGTGGACTTGGACTTGGTCTGGTAGGCGCGGCACTCGTTTGAATACGCACGGTTCATCGACATTACACTCGAGTCAAGGTGTGGTGTTTTTTTTTCTCTTTTTTTTCTTTTTAAGCTGCGATCGCGGTCTGGTGGCTGGTGTCTGTACGTTCACGTAAGCGAGGATCGGTGTTTGGCTCAGAGGGAACTGCTCTCAACTTGTGTTCAACAGCTGGAAACTGTGCTGTAAACTGACTCGGCCACCGCTGCGCTCTTCCATTTATATGCGACGCCCGGCACTCACACAGACGCACTTCGCTGCCGCCGTCGCTGCTGCGGCTGCTCTCTCTCTCTCTGCTGTGCCTCTTTCTTCGCTCTTCAATCCTCTCCTCTCTCCGGCTCTTGGCTCTCCCTCCCCCCACCCACCAGCCGCCCTTGCTTCGGGTGACAAGCGAGCAGAAGAATTCAATTACTTCGTTTCTCGTCTCGTAAGTCTTTGTGCTACCGCCGCACCGGGACAGTCCGGAACAAAATTGGATATTACCGGCCAAGGGGGCTTCGTTTATCTTGCCCTGGCTTTCGTTGGCTTAATTGCAGTGGATGGATGCCACAGTGTAGCTCCCTTAGCTAGGGGATATGCTTAACAGGAGCAGGAGCCACTCGACATGCGGGAATCTCGGGGTCATGGGAATCTCAAAAAACATGGAAAACTACTTACTAATCATCATGTAACATTAAGGTTTATTTTCACAATTTTTCTGGCTCATACAATACCATATTCATGTGATCAGAGATCTTAATTTCTCTAAGATCCTAGTAGGATCATGAAATCCCTATGATAATACATCATTTTTAGCTAATAAGTCTGTATATCTATTCACCCACAATTCTTGACTTAAAAATAATGGTTTAGTGTAAAAAATAACATAATTCCGATTGATTTTATTATTATTTTCCAGGATACACTAGTATTCTATCTTGAAAACCCATAAAATAAGCCCAGTTATTCTTAATATTATAATTATTTAAGGATACAATAGTTCTCTAACCTTAAAACCCCTAAAAAACGGTTTCCAATGACTTAAGATCTTTCAGACCCATACAACACCAATTTCTAGAGATTAAAGAATAGTATTCTACCTTGAAAACCCATAAAATAATAGATTTGTGGAACAAATTAGCCCAGTTCTCCTTAATATTATAATTATTTAGGGATACAATAGTTTTCTATCTCTAAAACCCATAGAAAATCGTTTTCCAATAACTTAAGATCTTTTAGACCCATACAACACCATTTTCTAGAGATTAAAGAATAAATTGATAACTATAACTCATTTTAAACTCATTTGCATTATCTAAATCCTAATAAATGAATTATTAAATCATCTTCACTATCTATATTCCAATTAAAAACATTATTCTTAGCTTATAAAGATATAGAACCCACCCCAAAGCCAAGTTTAGCTCACCAAAGTCCGACTGTACATATCAAGACCATAAATTTTGATTTGCTGATTTCATTTCAAAAATCTGAACGGTTTTAATTATTTTTTGTTCTTTGTTTTGTTTCATTTTTATAAATACTGGATTTTTATAACCACAACCAATCAGCCAATTTAATAACCGCCGACAGGATCCAGAACTCGACTCGACTCCGCCAGCCGCCAGCCGGTTGACAGTGCAAGCAGAATTCAAATGTCTGGCTGAGATCTCGGACCACTTCTTCTGCGCCCCAGTCTCTTGGAGGTCTCTTCGGGCTCCGGCTCCGGGGACGAGGGCCATTGGCATGGTGCAAGGTTCCATTAGCCGCGACCGAGTCGCGAGTCTGAGCTTGGAGTCCGATTCCGATTCCGAGTCCAAGTCGCCAACAGAGTAGTCTGTCTTTCCATCTGATCCGTCCGATCGCCTCATTGCAATCAAGTGTGAGTGCCAGTTTGTCTGCGGCGATCGTTGGTTGGATGGTTGGACGAGAGGAGTGCCAGGAGGAGGAGGGACGGGTGCGATACCACAAATTACACTCGGAAAAAGAGTAGGTAAGAACTTAATGGGGGTAAGTCTGCCACAGATTTCTGATTTGTGTGAGAGAAAAAGCTAAGGAAATTGCTTTAAAGCTTTAATTGGTAATAAGAAAAAAGTGTTTCTTCAGAAAAAAAAACTTGGGAATTTTAAGGGGTTTAGAAGAACAAAGAAAGACACTCTCGAGTTGGGAATTTTGGAATTATTAAAAGGAAAGAAGGATTATACGTAAATCTTAGCCATATAGACTTAGAATAAGAGGATTCAAGCCATTTAAAATCTCGAAGAATTATCCAAGAATTCCCAAACTATTTTTAGACCATAGAAAATGTCAAATATTTAGATATATTGAATAAATTACTTTAAGTTTATGTTTTTTGGTATTTTAAAACCTATAATTAACCCATAATTAAGTCAAGATAAGCTCCTTCACCAGCATTCGCTCTAGAACCTTCTTGATCACCTGGGTCTCCCCCCGTTTTCTCCAAGTGCACTATGATTGCCTGTCAGTGAACGTGAGTGTATGCTGTGTGTGTGTGTATGTGTGTATTGTGGGAAAGGGGGCGGTATTGGGGGTCAGAGGCGTCGAGGGGGAGGCGGTCGAAACTAGTCTGAGCTGGCATTGCCGGCCGGGAGCTTGGAACCGGGAACTCGGCGGTGCCGGAGGGTAGGAGGTGCAGCCAAAATGGCAGACAGACTGGCAGCCACATCGCGTGTTCGCTTTCAGCGCTGTTGCCGGGCGGCAGCCACTTTGCGGTCAAGGGGAGGGGGGGCATAGACAGGGGCGGGGTGTAATGGGGTGGCGGGAGGATCAGCACCTAGAAAAAAATAGTTTCTAAACAGAGGAAAGAATATCACCAAAACTGATCATCAGTATAGTATTTTTTCAAATCAAACAGAGATGCGACAACTCTGTTTTTTCGATGACATGATCATTATCGATTAATACGGTAAACATTATCGATTCTAATAGTTTCTAAACAGAGGAAGAAAAATCACCAAAACTGATCATCAGTACAGTATTTTTTTTAAATCAAACAGAGATGCGACAACTCTGTTTTTTCGATGACATGCTCATTATCGATTAATACGATAAACATTATCGATTGGCAGCTTTTCATAGCAGAAATTAATATCAATAATGGTTAAATAATTGATTAAACTTATTAAAATATATTTTTGAATCACTTCTTGAATATAAATGGAGAATAATGTTTATTTTTTAGACTAAAAACTCGTTTATCAATTGTAAAGTTTCATCTCAATTCCGATTAATTTGTCCTCCATTTTAAGGACTTCTTTTCTCTAGGTGCAGACAGGCAGGCAACTCAGAGGCACCGCGACTAGTTTTCTTTCTTTGCTTTATCGACAAGCCACATCGACGGCGACAACTAGATTCAATTCTACGAGTAATTTATTTATTGCACGTTACACAAATCGTCCGAGTCCGACCGCAGCAGACCGCCTGGTCCCCCGTTCCGCCTCCGATCCTCCCCAGAGAGAAACACTTGGCAGCGGCATCGTTTGCAACCACAAAGCGAAATTCAATTGAGAGGAAAGCAAAAAAAAAAAAAATCTTGCAGGTGCTTGAAATTGTGTCTCGTGCCGATGCCTCCTCCTCGCTCCTCCGGCTCCGGCTCCCACTGGCCGCTCCATTCCCCCGGGACGCCGCCGACAGCCTGCTCCTCCTTGTCAGCCTTGGCCGGCACACCTCAAAGCGCTGGCAACGAACGATACGAGAGTATCGTAACGCTGACGTAAGGGGCACTGAATTGAAATGGCCTTTTGATGCGACTCGGGGAGCACTTTCTATAACAGAGGCGAGATAGGAGACGACGACGACGGCGACGGTGGCGGTGGTGGCGGTGGACAGGCGGTAGGCCAGCGATCCGATCCCCTCACGTAACACTCGCCAGATGTGACGCGGTCAGGGGTTGCACTTCCTAGATGCCCGCACACAGATTGCATCCGTAATCTTTGAACCCCCCATCCAAATTGGAGCTTGATCAACAGTTCGGGATGGGTTAATTCAATCAAGGTAGAAGCAAGTTTAAGGAAATATTTTTGTTGATGAAAAAGAACTTGGGAATTCTAAGAAGGAAGAGAAAACTTAACTCGAGAGGGTAACGAAGGATCTTGAATAAATCAATGGGTTATTAAATGGTGGTGAATCGGGTTAGACCGATTCTTCTGAACAAGAACTTGGGAATTCTAAGGGGTTTTAGGAGGTAACAGAAAAGCATACGGGAAAGGGGAACTTTGAAGTATTTAAGAGTAAAGAAAGACCCTGATTAATATTTCTACGGGTTGCATAAATCGTGTTACATCGTATTTTCTGAAAAATAACTTGGGAATTACAAGGGGGTTTAAGTAGAAAACAGAAAGGCTAACACGAGACGGGAATTTTGAAATATTGCAGAGTTAAGAAGGACCCTGATTAATATTTCTACGGGTTGCAAATACCATATTACATCGTTTTTTCTGAAAAATATCTTGAGAATTACAAGGGGTTTGATTAGAAAACTGAAGGGAATTTTAAAATATTGCAGAGTGTAGAAGAATCCTGATTGATATTTCTATGATTTAGTTAAATTTCAAAAAGAACTTGGGAATTATAAGCTACTTGAAATGGAAGCGGTAACTGTACATTATCGACTGTGATCACTTGTGAAATGGTATTTTATGGAAAATTGTGATTTCTCACGAACGGTTTGTATGGAAAATAGTTTCAAGTGAAACTAAAGCATATTTTGAAAGAACTTGGCTTGGATTTAAACCCCTTTCTTTTTCCAAGTGTAATCTCTGGTGGCCTTTCGAAATGAGATCAGCTCGGATCGGAATCGGAACCGTCTTAGCTTCGCTTGGCATACATATTCATGTGGCCATCATCGACGACGACATGGGAGGGAGATCGTCACCGGCCGGCACCGATATAGCCGTTCTCCGATCTCCGATTATCAACGCCCATCCGATCTCCTCAGGTGGATGGCCCAGCGGCATTGTCATCGAAGTCTTTCGTGCGAAGCATAGATTTATAGGTTCCATTTCCTAGAAACGATCGTGGCTGGTTTTCACCGCACACCACACACACACACGGCCAGCAATTGGAGTAAAAGAGAGGTCGAGGTGATGTGAGGTGCCCCGTGCCCGTGCCCCGTTGTCACTCTTTTCTGTGTCTCTGAAGTGACTGAAAATCGTACGATTGTTCGGCGGGTTGATGGCACAAATTATTGCATCATGACAGCGGACTGACGATCCGATTGGATCGGAGACGGAGACGGAGACGAAGAGACTCGTGCATATTGTGCATGGGCAAGCCAAATTGGCCCGCTTCCGCTAATGGGTAATGGGTAATGGGTAATGGGTTAGTCTCCTCGGACTGGCCACTCCGCTTCGCTCCGGACTGCACCGCACTGTATGCATCTGCATCTGCAACGACAGCGGCATCACACCACCACTCGGCCGGGCGGCCCGCATCGTTTGCACTTTTCTGCTAATTAACGTCGTGCCAGCGATAGCAACACCTCCAGAGCCGCAGATACAATAATACAGCACCGGAACCACACGTCGGGGGTAGGGGTACACAGGGAAAAATTTTACATATCGGTATACTTAAGAAAATGAGATTTGAGAGAGATTTTTCCCACTGAAAAGGTACTTGAGAATTATACGGACTTTCCTTAAATCCAGGAGATATCTTACGGATATCTCAGAGATTTAATATTTAAGGATTATAAGAACTCCTGTTAAAAACGTTAACCATTCTAAATATTTAGTTAAATTCTTCCTTATCTAACGATACTTTAGAATTACAAGGACTTTTATTAAACTCAGAGGTAACCTTTCCAAAAGCTAGTTAACTATCTTTCTCACTTAAAGAGCTCCTGTTAAACTCAGAGGTTAACCACAAATTTAACATTTTGTTTATATTCTTTCTCACCGAAAAGATACTTGAGAATTATAAGCACTTTCCATTAGATAGAGGCTACCTAGCGTTAAGCACAGTTAGTTTAAAACCTTTTTTACTGAAAATATATATAAAGGACTTTCGTTGAACACAGAGGTTACTTACTCTTACCAAAAGTTAATGGAAGATGTTTCTTACTGAAAATATACTTGAGAATTATAAGGACTTTCATTAAACCCATATGGTTACATACATATGTACATGCATTCTTTTCTAAATGAAAGGAGACTTGAGGATGATAACGAAAATATATATAATGGACTTTCATTGAACACAGAGGTTATCTACTCTTACCAAAAGTTAATTGAAAATGTTTCTTACTGAAAACATACTTGAGAATTATAAGGACTTTCGTTAAACCCATAACTTTATCTAATTAAAGGAGACTTGAGGATGATAACGACTTTGATTAAGCGCCTAACCGCTAATTAGATAGTTAAAGATCTTTCTTTAAAAAAAATGACTTGGGAATTATAAAGGCTTTCATAAAAAAATAAAGAAAAAGTCAGAATTTAATGAGTGAGGTAATTATAGCCATAAACCGTAATTATCAGATAACAGGTACTTACTAGCTAGTAGCTTCTAATCATAAATAAATGCCGATAAGCTTGCAGATTAAAACTGAAGTCCCATTTCTCGCAGTGCACAGTTGTGACAGGAGGTAGGGGTAACGGCTCATTCAAAGTCGGACGCCGGGACACGGCGACAGACGGATAGAGCAGGAGTCGCTGTCGGTATCGTTGTCGGTGTCGGAGACTACGTCGAAGTCGGAATCAAAGTCGAAGACGAAGACGGAGACGGAGACGCAGACAGAGACAGAGCGAGAGTTCGGGGAAAAGATAGTGCAACATGCAACTGGCAAGCCAAGACCAGTCGCAGTCAGTCGCCCAGATACAGATACAGATACATTTACAGATGCATTCGTTGAATTGCAGGTTGCGCTTGTGTCTGTGCCAGAGCCACGGCGACTGTATCAGCCAGTGGAACGCCGCTGGTGACGACGTGAGAAAATTCATGTTCATGCCACAAATTCTGTGCCGTTTTCAGTCGTCCCCCGCCCCTACTTTTTATGTGCCTGATAGAGCCGGGTTTTTAGCCGCCTAGCAACAGCTAAAAGACTTCTTTCGACTTCTTTGGAGTTCCAAACCCGATCTCCCAACGAGAGCGAGCTCGTGTCGTCTGGCCGCCTTGACACCGACACACATGAAAGGTCAGTTCAGGGAATTGGCTGCCATGAAGGACACATTACAGGGCCACCGTGTCACTACTGTCAATGGGTAATTGCCAGGTGTCAGGTGCCTGTGGTTCTCCGGAAGCCGCTGGAGAAATCCCTACTGAATCGGGAAGGGAAAGCCAACTTGGGGGATCTTTGTTATATTTTAAATATATTTAATTTTGAAATAAATGCCTGATAATCCTTGGATTCTCCGAAGAATTCCCGGGGCTTTCTTCCAAAGCCGCTGGAGAAATCCCTTCTGTTTCGGGACAGGAAATTTTAACTTAGAATGGAAAGCCAACTTAGGGGATCTTTGTTACATTTTCCCTAATTAATCTTCTGTCTTCTGACTTTTGGCTTCTAAAACCTCATAATCCTTGGATTCTCCGAAGAATTCCCGGGGCTTTCTTCCCCTTAAGTGAATCACAGCAAAGTCAATTAAATCGCTCGACCCTTCAAGCTGAACTTGAACTGTTTGAGGCCCCACAAAGTGTCTTTGATAAGCCCCCACGCCCGATTTGATTTCGCTCTCTCTCCTGGGTAATGTAAGGCCCCCCGATTCTCTCTCTGCCATACACCCAAAAAAAAAACAAGAGTTTATAATTAAAAGTATACTCAAGTAGTCTAACGGGTTTAGTATAAATTTTATACTTCAAAATATCAAATATATACTACAAAGTATAATTTGTATACTGCAAAGTTTCAATTGTGTATTTTCGAGTATTATTTTTATACGAACCTACATCGAAAATTCGATAACATATCGCGTTAGCTGGAATTTAGTGCTTTTCTGTTTGTCGCGTTAGTGATAATTCTGAAGTCTTGGTGCAGCTGAGTATATACTTTCGTAGTATCAAATTAATAGGCATCTTATTAAAAAATATTTAATACTCAAGAGTTTAGAATTCATGTAACAATAGTATAGTTTCTATGACGATTTTTTTTTTGGGTGTAGGCTATATGTAGCTGTGTTCTACATGTAACAATCATAACGAGATCGGAACGCACATTCCATATAGAGCGTGTGAGCATAACGAACAAATGGAATGGAAAATTTATGAAACCACACAAGTATCATGTTTCTTTTGGCTTTTGTAAAAATGTGGAAAATTTTCACGACAAATCCGAATGAAATGCAATTATCACTAATTGCTTGGGGGGGAGCTCTGGGAGCTACTGCTTATCGGCGAAGGTGACGGAATCGGAATTGGAATGGGACTTGGCAGCGGAATTGTGACTTCCTCATCGCATATATTTAGGGGACAACGAAGTGTGTCTGTGCACTTGTAATTTATCAATTAACCGGCAATGATTTATGCGATTATATGCGCCATAGGCTCTCTCTCTCCCCGGGGTAATCCGATTCCCCTGCATTCTTCTTTGCCTTTTTTTTAGGTCTCCAGTTACCTTCTGTGTGTGTCTCTGTGTTGTGCAACACTTTGATCGGAAACCCAAAGAGAGCATTGCCTCCTCAGTGTGTGTGTGTGTGTGTGGCGGAGTGTCTCTCCCAATTTGCGTTCCGATTGCATCAGCCATTCATTCAAGCCTCTCTGCCTTGGGTGCACTCTTCACACTTTGCCGAAAGGTAAACGCAAGTAAAGCCCGTACCAAAAATTCAGAGCGTAACCCTGAGGCCCGCACATGGTGGTGTATCAGTGTGTGCGAGCTAACCCAAAGAGAATTCGATGAGTCACCGTCAAATGCTCAAATCAAATATTCAAATACCAAACGAGGTTGGGTCACCTTTCAGAGTGCATTGAAACAAAGCCAGACCTAGGAAAATCGTTCCACAATCAGGCATTCTTGATTTAGAAATCGATTAGGATTAGTAAAAGGTATTTTTAAATTAAATAATTATATATTGATACCTCTTTAGCTATTATTTGCAGTTTAATTAGAACAATCAATCAAAGGAAAACTGTAATATCATTCATAAATAGATAAGTTAGGGACACAAATTGATGAGTTAAACTTTCTTGAAATCGATTATAAGCAACCCATGAAGTCAGCAGATATATTTATAAGCAAGCGTATCGATTTCAAGTTTATTTTTAAGCCTAAGATATTAAATATTGATTTTTCTTTAGCTTTCAATAAAGCCACAATCAGCTAGAGTTTCCTGTTTTAATTACTACGAACTACTTAGTTCAGCAAAAGTATTTTTAAACATTTTTAACTTAAGCCATTTAATTCGTAGAATCAATCAAAATAAACCCGAAGTATCATTCATAACTAGATAAGTCAGCGAGACAATTTAATAAGTTCGTCTTCCTCAAAATGGTTTAAATGGAATTACATCAGTCAGCTGAATATTTATAAACAAAACAGACAACGCGCGTCCATCGGATCACGTTTATTTTTAAGCCCAAGATATTAAGAATTGTCACCTTCTTTTCCGTTGAATCTAAACCACTTGATACCCGAATACCTTTCCTAATTATCAATGAAATTTGTACCTCTATGACTGTACGGTTTTTTGGAGATAGGCGCCCGCCAGTTGGGGAGACAGTTAGATAAGTACTACTTTCCTGTACAGTCACCTATAGACTTGCGATTTCGGTTGAGATACGAAAAGTATAGAAGCAAGCATAGGAACGTGCTTTTTGTCAATTATTCCGGACCCGCCCCTGTCTAACCCGTTGCGCCCCCCTCGAGGAAGCCTGTTATCTGCTCCCTATTTCGTTCTAATTGTAATCATTCCATTTTAATGAATTGGCAAAAGAAAACAATAACAGAAAATGGGGTTAACTTGGGGGAATCGAAGAGGGGAATACCCTGGAACGGGATTTATGAATTCAATGTGAATTTTTGTGTTTTTTTGGGAGATTTCGTTATAAAGCTGAATAAGGATCACTTTACCTAAGGGTTACTAAGAATAGAGATCCATTATTTAAGTTTCCTTTATAAAATCTGACTAACCTCACTATGGGAATTAATAACCCTACTAACTATTATGAAAACAGGATATTTACTTAAAAGATAATCTTTAACCCTTTAAGCTCCGTACTCAGACACGCGAAAAGTGTTCCTAAGCATTGAGACAAAACGAGAGGTCAATACTCACCCTCTCGCTCTATCATACTGCTTAGAAACACTTTTCGTGTGTCTGAGTACGGAACTTTACTAAAAGACTTATAACTGTATAAAAGTGTAAAAAGTATATTATGCTTAAGAAAACTATCCTTGAGTCTCTCTATAACGTTATAATCCCATTAAGAACTATGAAAACTATTATGAAAACTAGATACATTTTTAATTAATGATTGTAAACCCTTCACTAAAAGGTTTATACCTGTATTTAAGTACGCAAACTAGATATTGACTAAGAAGATTAACCTTAAATCTTACTATAACAATCTAGGTTCAATAATACTGGATTTCCACTGAAAACATAATCCTTAAACCTCAATATAAGAGATTTAAAACGGATTAAACTATAAAAACTATTATTTAGACTTGAAAAATGATCATTTAACTAAACATAATCCCCACTAAAGATCCCTATGACTCCCATTAAGAGGTATTATCCCCATTTTTGTTTGCTCTTTTTAGGGTAGCCTTCAGAGATGACGCGTGATGACGTGTGCGGAGATGTTTTCCACTTGGCGGTGCGAGTTATCGTCGTCATCATCAAGTTCAATAGAGCTTGAAAAACAATTATGAAAGCAAAAACATGCAAGCGTGTGTGTGTGTGTGGCAACGAGCCCCCCTTTTGTACCCATACACAGGCGTACGCTGGAAAGGGAGAGAGGAGGCAGCGCCTCGAGGACGGGGCCGCCAATTAAAGATTCCTCCTAATTGCCTGTACATTTTGAGCGAATATACATATGTACATCCACTCGAATGTGCGCAATATTCTCCAGTTAGCTGTTCATTAAGTGAGCTAGTGTGTGCAGCATAATTGAGCCGCGCTGCTGCTGCTGCCGCCGCCGCTGCTGCCCGTCTGTGTGTTTATCCACACAGCATTCGGGGCATCGCGTTGGGGGCTCGTCTCTCGCAGCGTCGACGCCCCACTCGCAGACACACACACTCGTAGGGTAGCTGCGCTGCCGGCGATTGTGCTTCGAAAGAGCAAAGCTGCGATGGCTGCTCTTCTGGCACTCTCTTCAGCTCTTCAGCCTCCACTCTCGCACTCTTCCTGCCGATCCGTTACCCCCCCCAATCGATCGCATATGCAAATGTGCGTGCCAAATGGCATAAAGATTGCGCTCTCGCGATAACTGTGACGCATTTGAACTCTCGCCCTCACTGCCCCACGTCCCCCCGCCGCCTTGTTCCAAACTAATTTCATTGCGAAAAGTTGCCTTCGATTCTTTTTTTCGTTGCTCGCTTTTTTGCTTAGCGCTTTTTTATTAAAATTGCAATTTATTACAAAAGCGATCTGATTATTAATTGCTTTTGAATTGATTTCGATTCAGAATCGAACGATAGTCGCTTTGGGGAGGAAAAGGAGGTGGGGGAGGAGGGGTGCCAACACTGGGAGAAATTATTTAATTAGACCACAGTGATACCAGATCTTAACAATGCTACAGTGTGACCAGGATATTAAATGGCAAAACATGTCTATAAAGAAATGCGAGCTATCATTTATTTGATGATATTTTAATGAATGAATGAAATGAATATTCGAAATAATTGTCAAGTTATTATTATTAATTAGACCACAGTGATACCAGATCTTAATAATGCTACAGTATGACCAGGACATTAAAAATGTCATGGGCTATAACACATTTCAGAAGGATGGCCAAACATTTCTATAAAAACGTTACTTTTTTTAAGGAACTTAAAATCAGAAACACTTAATTAAATACCAATCTTTAGTCTTTCGAAACTACTATAATTTCTAATAAGAAACACCTAATATTTTTGTCCAAGTGTGTGGCTGCGTGACCAGCGCAACGTCAGGCTCTCGTTCGGAACATGTAACCCATTCTGATCGGATCGCATCGGATCCGATTGGGAGGTCTCGGCAATGGAGCTGAACTCGGCTGGAGGTGGATGTGGAAGGTGTTTAAGGTGGACGTGGATGTGGAGATGTTTGCCGGCTCACGTAGCCACTGCTCCAGTTGGAAGCGGCTTCTTGAACTGGAACTATGCAACGCTGGAACTTCCAGCTGACGCGACACTAAAGGCCAAGAAGCTGACTCAGCTCTTGGTTATTTCTTCATTGGACATATCGGATTAAACCATGTGACATATATACACCCAAAAAAAATCGTCACAGAAACTATACTATTGTTACATGAATACTAAACTCTTGAGTATTAAAAATTTCGTAATAAGATGTCTATTACTTTGATACTACGAAAGTATACATTTTATACTCATCTGCACCAAGACTTCAGAATTATCACTAACGCGACAAACAGAAAAGCACTAAATTCCAGCTAACGCGATATGTTATCGAATTTTCGATGTAGGTTCGTATAAAAATAATACTCTAAAATACACAATTGAAATTATAGAGTATAAAAACTAAACTTTGGAGTATATATTTGATGGTTTGAAGTATAAAATTTATAGTAAACCCGTTATACTACTTGAGTATAGAAAGGTTAAACCCTTGTTTTTTTTTTTGGGTGTACTAGACCATATTGTAATTTCACCAGTTGATGTAAAACTGAGCTTAAATCGATTTCTTTTTAGTGTTTTGCAGTATTAAAGTTGTATAATATTATATTTATAATACATACTGCCTTTATTAGTTTCAAATTGAAAAGGTCTCACCTTAAACTATGATCTGAAGTATCATCATGATCTTGGAATCACTTGTTAACTGATTAAAAGCTTTCCAGCTGCGTCACTAGAAAATTCCAGTTATTATTAGCCAGAGATTAGCAACCTTTAATTAAATGTAACTGGAAGATTCCGAGTATTACTAAGGTAACTAAGGCCTTTAACTCGAATTTCATCATTAGTAAAAATAAATTAAAACCTGCTGCATATAACATGTTTGCTTAAACTCTAAAATCTAGTTTAAACTGCTAAAAGTCGCACACAGAGTTCTCAGCGAGATATTCCCGCAAAAAATGGCAGCAACAGGAATTCATAATATTTTTCTTGAGATTCTCACGCTCGCTTGAGATCGCCTTGAGGACACATTGTTTACTCTTGGTTCCTCCTCGAATCGTTTTTCGGCAGATAAAAGCATATTTCTTTTAAGTATCATTCGCTCTTCGCCGAAGATAAACAACAACAACAGATCCTATATCACCAGGAACCAGGAAGGGGGTAAGTACTGAACCACAGACCAAGTGGCGGCTGCTCCCAAGGAATTCACTAAGGCCCCGTTCATATGCCGAAACTTACTCACTATATAGTATAAATATATGCCTTATACTGCAGGTCTATTAATGGGAGGGACAAGACCTGTTGCCTAGCGCGATAATAATTCGCTGGCGATCGCTAGATCGCTCCGGTATACGAGTATAGCCATTGCTATATTGTGGTTGTACAATTAAAATTGTACAATCACGAGTGTGCCTGCTAAACTGAAAAGCTGAAATGATTCAATTAAGTCCGTTTGACTCTTGCCCCCTCTCCGTCACACCACCAATCAAGGCAATTCGAAAGACTTGCTTTTTTAGCACTCTGATCCCGAAAAGTTTTCGCGAATTGATGGCACGAGATCTCGGGATCTCGGAGAACTGGAACTGGTACAAAAATCACAGAGAGCTCAAAGTCTGGAGCGATTGGATGAGTCAGGAGGGGATTCTGTTTAGCTTTACGGGTTATTAGATGGTTTACAATCTGTATCAGATATGGTCATAAAGGGAGTTCACTTTTATGGGACTAGAAATGAGTTTAATTACTTTATAGCATTGATAAAGATGGAATTTTTCTAGTAGTTAGTACTATACATTTTTAAAGGATAAGTAACTTCTTTTGATCAAAATATGTATTATTTAGTTTTTAGATATTTAATATTACTTTACACAAAACGTCATAGGATAAAAAGATCACTTTTACACAAAAGTATAACCAAGTTTGAACACCAATTATTTTATAAATTTCCAAAGACAAAAAGGGTTTCCTCTGGGTTCTTTAACTTTGTAAGTAATTTCGTAAAGCTAGAAGAACTTGTTGAAAAGCTTTTTTTTTTAATTTAGATGATAATATTGAAACAATAAATTAAACTAATAAAACTTCCAAGTTTGAAAAGCTTTTTTTAAAATTAAGATGATAATATTGAAACAATAATTTAAACTAATAGAATTCCCAAGTTTGATTTAGTAACTCTCTAAATACTAAGTATTATACACCGATTAAATATTTGCCTAAAAAAAGAATTTTCCGGTATGTTTCCCTTATTATTTTTTTATATAAGATAAAACGTACGTTAACCAGGATTCTAACCATGGTTTTCCCGATCGCCACTTCGGAGGTTTCATTTTGTAATTAAAACTAGAAGAACTCGTTGAAAAATTGTTTGATTTTCAAAGAAAGAATCCTAATGTTTAAATTTGTAGCTTCCAAAACATGGTAAACTTTCGAAATTGTGAAATACTCCCCAAAACTTCTTAAGAAAACAAAATAATTTAATGAGTTTCCTTTAGTAAAATCTAATTTATTTTAGAAATTATTTTCTGCCTCCGATTTTCGTTATAATAAATTTCAAACTCCCAAAACTTCTCCAATTCGAAAAAAAACTAAGAACTCCAAGTCATTTTCCCGCAAAAATCTTTAAAAATACTAATATATAATCAACCACCATTATTCCATATGCTTAAAACTAAAACTTAGTTATGACTGGCTTTCCTACCTGCATTTTCTTTGGTTTTTCAATTGACTTTCACTTCAGCGACTCGACACTTTCACTTGGCGGGATTCTAGAACTTTCGCTGGAGTTTCGGATGGTCTAGGAGTACGCCTTTTCTTTCAATTTTGATTTGACACTGTATGACACCACCTCAAGAGTTCTTCAATTCGTTGTCTATAAGCTGGATTCTCTCTCGCTGGAGGAGCTGCGGTTCTGCTCGAGATGTGGCGAGTGATGTACTGTGCGGCGGAAGGTTGAGCGTCCAGGCTTTTATATCGGCTTTTATGCCCGAAATCAACAAGTGGGGCTGTTGCCGCCGCCGCCGCTGCTGCTGCCGCTGCTGCTGCTCCGACCGAGGAGGGACGAAGGGACAAACGGACGTCCACTGGACAAATTGGACTCCACTGGGGCTTTAATAACAGTTATGGCGTCGTGCTGGTGGTGGTGGTGGTGTTCTCTGCCTCTGTGTCCGTGCTCGTGCTCGCTCGGGCTCGCATCCGAATTCGTCGGGTTCCCGGTCGGGCTGGGGGTGGCTCTGGCTCTTACTTGTTGCTACTCTTGCCCCCCCCCCACCCGCGTTTGATTGATTGATTCCAAAACCTAAAGGAAATTGCAATGCAAATGTATTATTTTAAATCACATTTTTCTCATTAATATTCGCCGTTTTAGTCCGAAGATTTGATGCGGTTCGCACTGGTTGAAATGGAAATGCGTGCCCCAAATGCATATCTCCGGGCGTACGGTATATATCCCCCGATCTCTCTCGATTACCATATGGCAGCAGCAGTGCTGGTTAGGGGCAGGATCAATCAGATGTCAGACGTCAGCTGTCAGCAAGTGGCCACCTTTAGGGCCGGACTTGTGCAGGTCTTAATTCGGGTATTAGTTCCAGCTGCTTACAATGGCGGCTGGATATATGGATATATGGAGCTATGAGGCTATGAGGCATGGAGCACTCTCATAACTGCGCCAGACCTGCTGGGGTCTCCACTCCCATCAATTGCTTGGACATTCGAGACGATATTTGCATTCCAGAGCCCAGAGCCAGAGCCAGAGCCCACAGCCGGCGACCAATTGCACAAAGATCCCGCCGCAGACGAAGCTGCAATTGATTTTGGTGTGGCGTCAATTGAAATGCACTTCGGAGTCTAGGAGTCGGGAGCACGGAGAAAAATAATCCAAAGGGTCCTCTTTATAAAGTATAAAAATACCTCTTAAAAATACCATGAATATAAGCTTAAAAATAGATAATTAATTGGTCATTAAGGCCCCTTGGAAAAGAACTCTTATCCAGGCTCTATTTTCTTTTTAACAATATAAAACCCAAACAATTGTTATTCCCTGAAATCTCTGGACAAGCACTGTAAAAAATATTTAAATAATATATGCAGACTCTTATCTCTGCCAGCGTTTATATTTGTATAATATAACTATTGTATAATTCATTAAAATAAATTAAAGTGTCATTGAAATGTGTCACCAATTCCAAGTTCATTTTGCAAATGAAAAGATTATTTTCATTCGTATTTATTTATAATTATTTAAACTTACTTATACGAGCAAAGAAATCGTCAAATGTTCTTATCTGTGAATATTTAATAGGTTGGAAATTAAGCAAAAAGATTATAGGAATAAATTCATTTTAAACGATAGATAAGGTTATTTTTGGTTATTAAAATAAGGTATTTAAGGAATAGGTATTAAAGAAATTATTGAAATAAAACAACAGTAAGCCTGAGAACATTTTTAATACAATTTGTTTACCTTTAAATTAGGATTTTATCTTTTCTTTAAGTTATATTCTGAAGAAACTCTTTAAAAACGCTTTTACTTATGACCTAGTACTAGGTAGTTTCAGAAATAGGTGTTATTTTAGGCCAAAAGTAGCCAAAAAATTACTAAAAGTACCCTAAACTCCATTGGGTTTCCTCATAGCTTCACTTTTTTGTCCCCTAAAACTTCTACTAATTTAAAATTTATCTTAAAATTAAGATTAAGATATCAAAACATATAGTTTAAGGCATTTCTCTGCGTGTGGGCCTACGTGCTCCAAGTGGCCTGTGCCACCGTTATATTCAAATGAAGTGGAGCTCACGCAATCACAGCAGCCGTAGCGGAGCAGAGCAGAGCAGACACACTCGGGGAAAGTCATCATGGTGACCAGACCACCATTATGGTCGTTCCGTTTGCCATTTGCCGTTTGCCGTTTGTCCGGGGAAGAAACATCATGATGATGACGCGCCAGTTAAGACCTTGCCACCGCAGAATGGTTGACCTAGCAACAGAAGGAGCCATCGCCCGTGGAGCAGGCAGCAAGCAGCAGGCAGGGAATAGGGACAGGGACACGGTCGCCCTTACACACCCACCGAATCCCATATAGATATAGATATAGATATAGAGAGAGCTCCCTCGGAGTCGCCCACGCAGTCGCGCAGCCAATTTGGCCATCCGTCAATAGGGCTTCATTTGAATTGCCAGCTTGCCTCCAATTGATGATGGGCCGGGCCCACGCTAGGTCCTTGCCATGACCCAGACCCGCCTCCTCTTCGATTCCAGCCCAGCGGGAGGAGCTTCATCTGCAATCAGTCAGCAGCATGGCGTAATTAAACCCGCCGCTGTCACTGTTGACGTCTCGTGGCGTGTGACATGTCCGCCACTCATTTATTGGCAACATTGTTCAACTTAATTCGTTCCTCATATATTTGTATTTATATTTCCACACACACTCCGGCTATGGAAAATCCCTGGATATGACACACATCCCAGGAAAATGGAAATTATATTAAACAATTGCGATCTTTGGAATTTGCTAGCATGAGTTAATGTGTGCGGAAACCCTATTTATTAGGCGGCAGATGGGGGAATTTCATTAAGACTAGCATTTACGATCATGCAATAAGACTAAGTATTTCACAATACTGAAATTGTATGTTATTTTCTTTTACGAAGAACCTTCTCCAAGTCGATTTAAGGGGGGCTATTTCTTCATTGAATTTTCTAGAGAAGAATTCTATCTGGAATTGAATAATAAAGTCAATATAAGTTTAGTTTTAATGGGAAAATCCTGATATTTCTTCTTTGATCTTCCTAGAGAAGAATAGCATCTGTAATAGAATAATATAGCCAATATTTCCTGGCTTAAACATATCCCAAAAGAGGTATCAAGTTTATCTGTATTAATATTTATCGATTATATAATAAAATCAATTAGGTTGAATTCCCTTGAAACCTTAAACTTATATAGTTTAAGAATTATGTATTAAGCTCAGCATAAATCTCATAAACATTAATCGTTTTAAAAATAAAATGCTGTAGGTTATAAAACCATAAAATTCAAGACTTATCTAGAGTACAAAAAAGATTTTGAGTAGAGCTTAAGTCCTTTTAAAGTATTTAATTTAAAAATAAATATTTAAAAATAAAATCCTGTGTGTGAAAGTCTTATAAAACTCTAGTCTTATATAGCCAACAATTAAGTTTAAAGTTTAAGTTAAATCCACTTAACATTTATTGATTTAAAAATAAAAGTTCGTAGGATAAAAGCCCTTAAAAATCTTGACATATTTACAAAAGAAGAATTGAGTTGGAATTGAGTTTATCGATTTAAAAATATAATCCTTTAGGTTATAAATTCACAAAACCTTAAACTTATTTAGCCTTTAATATATTAGATACTATATTAACAGATAGTAAAGATAAATACCATTAACTTTATAAATAAACATTAATATATTAGATACAATATTAACAGATAGTAAAGGTAAATACTATTAACTTTATAAAGAAATATGCATTTAATCCTTATAAATATGAATAGTACATTTATATATCATACTTTGAGGACAGTCATAAAGGCAGGGCTATAAAATATATTTAAATGTAAATGTAAAATCAATTTATGAAATCCCATTAAAACTATTATACTTACTAAGAAAAGCAATACAATTTAGGAAGCTTTATAAATATTTATTTTTAGCCTTTTTTACCCTGCTGATTAATTACTTCTTCTGTACCTTTTTATTTAGGTTTTCCAAGTTATAAATCATTAAAAAATAATCCAAGTAAGTGTGAAAATATTTGTCACTTTGTCAAAATTTTAAATTTCAAAATTAGCAGTTTGTTTCATACATTATTGTTTTTATTTAATATTTTATGTCTTCTATGATTGCTTATGTTTTCTCAAGAACGGAATTCCAGCCAAGAGTTTAAGGAAGCATCAAATAAGAACAAAATCATTTCTAATAATGTTGACCGCATTATTCAAAAGCTGATCCAAAGCTTGGCCTTCGATAAGGTGACTGCCCCCAGAGATAGACCATAAAAAAGCAAATATTTCCCCCAACTCAGATCATGTTTATATTTAGACCATGATCGCATGGCGTTTCCTATACTGGCTGCCCACTGTACATAAGTAATTAAATGGTTCGAGCATACGTAATCTAAAGCTTGAGATTATTTAGTACGAAAAAGCTAAATCAGCTGAGCAACAAATAAAAGCATGCTGAAAAGCTTATACTATCTTTCAAGGTTAAACCAGAAGTACTTACACCCAGCGGAAAAGCACAGTACAACTTGTTGCATTTAACAGCTCAGTTTTGTGAGTGAAAACCAGTTTAATAGCATTTGCTGGACTTTAACGACCAAACTGCTGGAATTAACATTCAATTAAGCCACTGGAACTGGAACTAATAATCGAACAAGCTTCTTTTCAAAAGCTCTTCTACACTCCATTGGAAATGTTCGTATTTGTTTATTTATTTAAAATAATTTTTAGCTTTATATTCCCTGACAGGCTTACCCTCAAAATTCCAAGAGTATGCCAAAACGAACCACCGATTTTCTTCGGGTGTAACCAATTTGATAGCATAACATCAAAAGCTTTTTTCTCTGTGCGCCACTCTCTCGGTGTCGGTGTCGGTGTCGGCGGTAGTTGCCCATCGGTCGCCGCCTCTGGCAGTTGAGATTGTTTTGCATATTAAGCTAGGTCTTAGCCGGACTATAACCAAGATCACCCCACAACAGCTGGCAGGATGAACCGAAGGATTCCTGGGTTATTAAGGCAGAGCAGGAGGCTCCTCGTTGCACCCACCATCCACAACCAGACCAGATTCCTTTCCACAACGCCATTGCTTTCCGAGCGGCAACAGTAAGTTTCGTTTCGTTTTGTTGGCAGGCAGGTTGTGAAAGTTTACACGATTTCTGGGAATCCGGAGAGCTTGGCAAATGTTTAGCCATTAAACAAATTTAATTAGTATGTTTGTTTAGCACGTAAGCATACCTACTTGATAGTGATAACGAAGAGTTAAGTTGCCAGCCATGCATCAATCGATTAAGTAGTTCCGCCTTTAGCTGGATGCACTATCTATATGAACTGGGTGTGGTCCTCTTCCAGCTCTCTCTGATTTTTCCCTCTCGAAATATTTCTAGAATATTGCGTTGCCTAACTGGAAATATGTTTCCCTTGCAGATGTCAAGTTCTGGTTGTTGGCGGCGGCACTGGTGGCTGTGCCATGGCCGCCAAGCTCTCCTCTCGTCTGGGTAGCAACAAGGTGATTGTTCTAGAGCCAGAAGAGGTACGTAATCCCATCACAGCTCGAATTTCTTGCAGATTGATCACCTTTCACCTTTCTCCTTGTAGAAACACTATTACCAGCCCATGTTTACCCTAATCGGTGGCGGCATGAAGCGTCTGGAGCACTCGCACAGGCAAATGGGCGATGTGCTGCCCAAGAAGGCGCGCTGGATAAAGGAGGCTGCCTTGGATTTCGATCCGGACAACAATGAGGTCAGCACCACCAGCGGCCAGACAATCAAGTACGACTTCCTGGTCATAGCCACTGGCATGCAGCTGAAGTATGAGAAGGTAAGTCCTTAAAATCAACCATCCTCTATAGTTCGAAATTAATCAAGATTTACCTCGTAGATCCCCGGACTTGTGGAGGCCCTGTACGACCCGGACAGCAATGTGTGCTCCATATACTCCCCCAAGTACGTGGAGGATGTGTACGAGTGCCTGCGCAAGACTTACAGGGGAAACGTTATCTTCACCTTTCCCCATTGTCCCATCAAGTGCGCCGGAGCACCGCAGAAGATTGCCTACATAGCGGAGCACTACTTCCGGAAGGTGGGTACCCCATATACCCTTTAAATAAGGAATGATATCTCCCTGGTTTACTCCCCTGCCAGATGGGTCGCCGTGACAATGTGAACATCATTTACAATACGTCCCTGCCCGTGATTTTTGGCGTCAAGCACTATGCCGATGCCTTGTGGAAGGTCGCCAAGAAGCGGAATATCACCGTCAACGTTAGCCAGAATCTCGTGGAGGTGAAACCCAAGGAGCGCATAGCTGTATTTGAAGATCTTGCGAATCCCGGAAAGCGTTCTGAGGAAGTGGTGAGCCCCCTTTAAAGCTTAATATAGACTAGAGCCTCTCTTTAATCCTCTATCCCTTAGTACTCCATGCTGCACGTGGTGCCACCGATGACCGCTCACGATGTGATAACCAGTTGCAAGCAGCTGGTCAACGAGACCGGATTCGTGGACGTGGACGCGGAGACGCTGCGTCACAAAAATTACTGCAACGTGTTCGCCATCGGCGATGTGGCCTGCACCCCCAACTCCAAGACAGCGGCGGCGGCAGGTAAAGTTCCGTTTTTGGCGTCGTCGTAATCGTCGCTCGCCGAGATCGGAATATTCAATGATCTCTGGCATACTCAATGTGTGATTTCCGCTTACATTGCAGCTGCCCAGTCACCGGTGGTGTTCCAGAATCTGATGGCGGCGATCGAGAACAAGCCAGCGACGGCATGCTACGATGGCTACGCTTCCTGTCCGCTTGTCACCGGCTACAGCACCTGCATCCTGGCAGAATTCGATTATACTTTGACCCCCGTGGAGACATTCCCCTTTGATCAGGCCAAGGAGCGATATTCGATGTTCATCATGAAGAAGGACCTTATGCCGATTCTTTATTGGGAGCTTATGATGAGGGGCTACTGGAATGGACCGGCCATGATGCGAAAAGTATTATCGATTCTAAAGTTTAATAGCAAAAAGTAAATAAATAGCAATGTTTTCGAATAAGATAATGATTTCTTAGCGTTGATTAAGATACTACCTCTTCTGTTTTTGTTTTCTTTTCCATTGAAAACCTTTAATTATTGTGGGATTAGCAACACTTTGCACATAGTAATTAACGATTTTTCATTTGGTTTATTTGAAAAACTTAAGCAGTGTCAAGCAGTTGGGTTTCAAGCAGTTTACTCCCAGACAAGCAGTACACATGGTGGTATTTTTAAGCAAGCAGTTCATGTGTTTTAGTATTTTTAGTAACTGAAATCAATATATTTACCGTACTAGAACCTGGTCACTCTAATCCACAGCGTGGCGTCGCTTGGCGCTGGAAATTTAAAGATAACGTACAAAAAGAACAATCGTTTTGTGCTCCAAAACCCGCTAAAAACAGCTCCAAAAACAAAACTAAGCATCAAAGAAAGTCAAAAAACATGAAGGCAGTGTGAGTATAATGTCAGGTCTAAAAAAACCGATGCCAGGACTGAAAATTCCGGCTTGCAGACCCCGGACGCCCATGCGCGTCATCCAGAAAACGCAGCGGTTGCAGCAGCAGCAGACAGCGGAGAAGCACCGCAAGGACACGTCCGAGAAGGCCAGGGATCCGGTGAATGTGTTCTGTCGCGTCCGGCCGCTCCAGTCGGAGGCGGATCTCACCTCGCTAAGGGTGAAGAACGCCACAACGATCGCCTTAAATCCCCAGGATCAGCTGCTGCAGCATCACAAACATAACGGCGCCCAGCGCGAGATACAGTACATATTCAAGCACGTCTTCCAGCCGGAGGCCACGCAGCAGGATGTATATGGGTCGGTGGCCCAGCCGCTGGTGGAGAACCTGCTGCGAGGCAGGAACAGTCTGCTTTTCACCTACGGCGTTACGGGCAGCGGCAAGACGTACACAATGACGGGTAATTTGCGCCATCGCGGCATTATGCCACGCTGCCTGGACGTGCTCTTTCGCACCATCTCCGACTTTCAGGCCAAGAAGTTTGTCTTTAAGCCGGATCGTCTGAATGGCTTCGAGATTCTGTCCGAGGAGGATGCCTTGCTGGAGCGGCAGCACGAGATGAATCAGCGGTTTGCGGGCGCGGGTCGATTTGCCTTCCGGCACAAGGACTCGGATCCGGAGATAGCCTCGCAGGCCTCAGTGGAGCCCACGCCGCTGCTGGGCCTGGACGAGGACAACATGTACTCGGTGTTTATTACGTATATTGAGATTTACAACAATAGCGTGTACGATCTGCTCGAAGATTCGGGGATTCAGAAGTGAGTCATGGATTTTAACATAAATTAATAGTAAATATCATGTTTACTGATCCCAATTCTTCCCTTTTCCAGGACTTTGCAGAGCAAAATCATTCGCGAGGATGCCAATCGTCACATGTTCGTCCACGGCGTCACCGAGGTGGAGGTAAAAACAGTAGAGGAAGCCCTGGAGATCTTCCAGATGGGCCAGAAACGCAAGCGCATGGGCCACACCGTTCTCAATGCCGAATCCAGCCGGAGTCACTCGGTGTTCAACATACGTCTGGTCCAAGCACCCACCGATAGTCAGGGCGAGAATGTGGTCCAGGACAAGCAGAACATAACGGTGAGTCAGCTTTCGCTGGTGGATTTGGCGGGCAGTGAGCGCTCTTCGCGCACTAAGAACACGGGCGTCCGATTGCGGGAGGCGGGCAACATCAACAACTCGCTGATGACGCTGCGCACCTGCCTGGAGTATCTAAGGGAGAATCAGCAGGCGGCGGGTAATGGAATGGCTGCCAAGAAGATACCCTATCGCGACTCCAAGATCACACACATGTTCAAGAACTATTTCGATGGCGAGGGCCAGGTGTCCATGATTGTGTGCATCAACCCAAGGATTGAGGACTATGACGAGAATATGGTGGGTTGTGGCTTGAGCTTGGAGATTTATTGGTTTTAATCCGGATTCCTGAATTTAGCAAGTGATGAAGTTCGCCGAGATGACGCAGGAGGTGCAGATAGCCCGGGCCACGCCCATGAAAACCGATCTCGGACTGACTCCCGGCCGTCGCAAGGCCAACAAGCTGTTCAAGATCGCCGTGAACAATCTGAACGAGCTGGGCATACCGGAGGCCAAGGATCTGGAGGTGGATGTGGGTTTGGTGTATAGTTTGGGGCCCGATTTTCCCTCGTATCAGATGGACAGTCCCGAGGCGGAGGTGAAGATCCAGGAGCTGATGCACTACCTGGAGCAGCGCATCGAGAAGCGCAAGAAGCTGCGCTCCAATTTGGATATCAAGTGTAGGTTCTAGTCTTGGTACTACCCTTACCCTTTAATCTCATTAAATCTCATTCCAGGCGACAGCTTCCGCCAGCTGCTGATGAACTTGGACCGGGAGAACCTGCAGCTACGCACCGAGCTCGCCTCCCTGAAGGCCGTGTACAAGCAGGAGCGGGATAGGAGCGCCGCCCTGGAGAAAAAGGTGCGCATCCACGAGAGCTCCATCGATGTGCTGAACAACACGCTGAGCAAGCGGGATCGGCAGATCGAGGAGCTGTCGTTCAAGCTCAATGAGAAGGAGAGCCAGCTGACCCAGAAGGAGCACGAGAAGGAGAAGCAGAAGAAGAAGTTCAGCTCCAAGCTGGCCGTGGAGTCGGACAAGACCAAGCGGGAGTTCGAGCATAAGCTGCGCGAGCAGCGGGCCAAGCTAACGGAACGCATGCGCATCAAGGACGAGAAGCTGCGCCTGGTCTCGAACATATTGCAGTCCGAGGATCTGCCCAGTTTGCCGCGCTCCCAGAGCTCTGAGGATATACTCAATGAGAAGGATCGCGGGGCGTTCACAGTGCGCACAGAGTCCTCGGTGCCGGCAACGCGTACGGATATCTATGCCACGCCACGTCATGTAAGGATACCCGTCCTACCTTAATCCCTAATACTAATCCTTCATCCTGATAGGGCGCCGCTGCTGCCAACAATCGCCACCGACGCTCCCGATCCGCTGGCGACAAATGGCTGGAGCATCGGGCCGCCAATCCCGTGCCGCTGGGCACCATCATGCAGCCGTATCTGAAGAACCGCAAGTCCATCACCAAGCTGACCGACATGAAGGAGCTGACCGCCCACGGAGCCAACAAGTACTGCCTCGTCTCCCAGGAGGCGGACACGGACGGCGATGTGGAGACGAAGCTGTACAAGGGCAATGTGATACCCACCTGCGGCGGCGGCGCCCAGGTGGTGTTCAACGACGTGGAGTGCCTCAAGCAAAAGTCACCGGTTCATTCGCCGACGAGGAAGCGACCCAGCAACGGCACACTGTCCGTCGCTCTGGGTGGAGGCGGTGCAGTGCCCAGCACCATCACCTCGGCCCAGGACGTGGCCTCGCGCTGCAATCTCGGCATCGAGGGACACAGCAGCAAGAAGTCCAAGATCTAGACACCTGAACATACTTCATCAAGTTAAAAATACTTACCTAGCCTAGAGTTAACTTAAAATTAAGTTTATTACTCACTCTTATTACATTTATTATGGTTTTTGGAGTTTGAATCGCAGTGAAGTGATTTTTTTTCGATTAAAAAGTGAAAGTTTAACCTGTATAAAGAAATAATCCCATAAATGAATTCGTAACCTCGCATAGGGATGATGATTCCTGGCTCACTAACCGCTGCTAACCGGAGGAGAGCGGCGGAGAGCTCTTAAAGGATGAAGTCCCAGCATCGCGCATACATTCTTAATAGTCTTAACGCTAATTATACACCATAAAGTATTGAATATTTTATTGTTTTTGGAGTAATCTCCAACCCAAGCAGTCAAGTTAATAAATGAAATTAAATAAAGTAACAAAAAGGCAGAGGTGGAAGCTCTCTAACCACTTAAAGGAACTAAAAGCTGACTTGGCAAACTGTCTCAAACATGGTGTGGAATACATCTAAGACTGGGAAAGAAACGGTGTTGACTTGTCATAAAGCAGTTAAATGCCAACATTGCATTTGAATGAGTACAAATTGAACACTCTATGGCTAGATATGAGAAAGAAAAGCTAAAAACTATAGCTAAAAAAGCTATAACATAAAACTAGCTACTTAACGCTAAAAAAGGCTAAATCTAGCCACACAATTTTAATTTGTCTGCACTGATTTTTCTGTTCTCTTTTGTGCATACCCTTGTGTTATTTTTTGTGCCTACTGTTCTTCTGTTCTCTTTTGTGCATACTGTGCACACTGGCTAGGCGTTATTAATGACTTAACAAATACTAATTAAATTCTGTATGAAATAATTCTTAGTTCTTCTAAGGCCGTGTTGCTCAAACCTGTGCCCACGCATCACATTTGTTTTTGTAAACTCCCACAGCATAGGCTTTGCGTCAGCTCATCCCACAGGTAAGGTTTTCGATCACACGCTTTCCTCTTTGTGCCGCCGTCCTATTATACTGATAAGACCGAGCTAGCCAACAACAATTTCATTTAGTTTTTTTTCTCACCGCTAATCCCAATGTAATTTATTCTTGTTTCTACACTGAACATCTTTTTTTTCTTTATGATTGATTCATTCGCATTCTTTGAGGTAAATTGGTAAATTGAGCAATGAATTGGCAAGTGCCTTTCTATTAGTGTACATCTTGAAATAACGCAAAAGGTTTCTTACAAGTGTGCATATGTATATGCCTTATTTTATTAGTGTTGGATTTGAGCACCCCTGTTCTAATAATAATACTCTCAAACGTTTGTTTTAACTATATTTTAATATTTATTATTATTATTCCTGCGTTTATTCAGATTTATGCTTAAATCGATAAATTGTTATTGAAATACATACGGTACCATTTATTACACATATATATTTGTATTTGTAGATTAATTTCAATTACTATTAAATCAGTCTATAATTAAAATATATGTTCGCTTAATGATGTCACGCGTGTGTACGTGGGTGTGTACGTGTGTGAGTGTTGTTACTGTTACTGTTATTATTGTGTTTCCAGTGTTGTTGCTGGCGTGAGCTGTTACGGCAGATGATGACTCTTCTTACGGGCTAGGTTTTTCTTTCGTTTCGGCAATTGTGGCAGGTGGTGGTTCCTTGGCTAATGAGGAATTTCGAATTTGGAATTGGAATATATTGGAAGCCAAATCGCGCTACAAACGTAAATCAAACAGAACATAGAGTATAGGGGTTTAAACATTTAAACAGAAACAAGTTGGACAACGAACGAACGAAACATAATAAACGGGGGCAAAGGCAATGCATTAATGCATTAACAGCATTAACAATCCAGTTAAAAAATTACAATTTAATCAATATAAAGCTCTGTTGTTTTCATATAAATGTTCTGTGTATATCATCTGTTGTGTTTCCTATTACCTACCATACATAATATTATGCGTAAACGTAAACGAAAATGTAAACGTAATTAAATCAATCGACTCGCCGCCACATGCTTATAATAATGGTTTTAAAAAACTAAGAAGCGAAATTATTCTACGGTGGAAAACGAATTTTGGCTATGAAGCAAACGTTATTAATTATTAACAATTCAAGCACTCACAGCCACAGCCACACCCCAATTACCTCCTCTCTCTCTCTCCCCCAAAAACTGTTACTTGTGTGTGTGTGTGTGTGTGTGTGTGCGGTTGGCAAGGCAATCAACATTACGTTACGGATTACGGATTACGGATTGTGTGTGAGTGTGTGTGTGGTGTGTGTGTGTGTTTTGCAATGAAATCTCGCTTTAAGCTGTATACTAGCTGTTGCTGCTGCTGTTGCCGTTGACCCGTCTGCCATTGAGCCAAAAGCGCAATCGCAGGCCCGACGGGAACTCAACCACCAACGACTCCTACTATGAGCACTTCACACAGGCCCCTTCCACATCAAAATCGAGGACCATGAGCTTGGTTTCCTCCGTGCCGTTGCGCGATCCCACGGCACAAATGAGTTTCGTGTCGTTGGCCCTGAAATAAAAGGGATTAGTTTTAGTTTTTAGCATTAGTTTAACATAGTAGGAACACCAATTATACATATTAACATAACATATAATATAACGAAAGTGTAAACAAGATATTATAAGCAAACATTAAACATAGATACTATCGATTCGCCGGAAAGTGGTCATTTCAGGCTTTCTTTTGCTACTCCCGGACGACGTCCTCTTTAATGTTATCCGACCCATTCAAGGACTTATTAATATCAGAAATATTTCCCTGCCACAGCTTAAGGATCTTGTTTTCATTCATATTTTTGCAAAAATATTCATAATTTCAAGAACAATTAGAAATTAGGGATGGGAAGGAAGGTTTAGGGAAGGAACTTAAGAAATATCGTAGTTTTCATTCATATTTTTGTTAAAATATTCATAGTTTCAAGAACAATAAGAAATTAGGGATGGAAAGGAAGGTTTAGGGAAGGAACTTAAGAAATATCGCCTAATAATCAATATTTTTCGGAATTTTTTTAATCATAATTTCAAGAATAAAAAATTAGGAACGGGAAAGAAGGTTTAGGGAAGGAACTTAAGAAATATCGTAGTTTTCATTCATCTTTTTGCAAAAATATTCGTAATTTCAAGAACAATAAGAAATTAGGGATGGAAAGGAAGGTTTAGGGAAGGAATTGAAAAAATATCGCCTAATAATCGATGGGGCGAATGGTGAACGGATGGTCTGTCGATTTTGAACGGACCATTTTGCCCCCAATGTAAAATAATGGACCATTCTCGAGAATGGAGCTGAATGTAGCATTGGAACAAGGCTATACATTTCATTACATTACATTTAAATATATAAAATCTAATATCAATTATGCCAATTAATCTGGTTTGCTTAAGCAAATTAACATTTTTTACACATTTTACCCATTTTATTTTGTCGATAGTATCGATGGTTTGGACTATCCCTATCGAAAATGTCGGCACTATCAATGTTTTTACCGCTCTATGGATCAACTCCTTAACTTACCTTATCCGCCACACAACGCCGCCGGAGCCGCCCGAGTCCAGGGCCACCAGGTTGCGTATAAAGTCGCCCGTCTTGACGTCCCACAACTTGACGGTGCCATCGTCGGAGCTGGTCACCACAAATCGGGAATTGAATTGCAGACAAGTGACCGCTGACTGATGCTTGTTGGGACCTACAAAGGGATTACTTGATTTAAAACCCAGGAAAACCTTTTCCTCCTCCCCTAACTCACCCGACAGCGTTTGCAGACATTGTCCGGTTGTGATGTCCCACACCTTGACCGTGGAATCGGCATTGCCCGAGACCAGAATGTTCTGACGCAGCTCCATGCCCGAGGTCAGGCTCTGATGGCCCATCAAGGTGTGCTTGCAATTGCCCGTCTCCACGTCCCACACGCGTATCGAGGTGTCCAGCGAGCCCGAGACCACATGCAGGCCATCAAACTTTGGCAGTAAGATAATAATTAAGATAGATTCGTTTGAAAAACCTAATAACTCCTCTTACCTGCAGCGAGTAAACCCGATTTGTGTGGCCCTGCAGCGTGTGCAGGCACTCCTGACGCTCCGGATGCCAGATCTTCACCATGTAGTCGTAGGCCCCGGACACAATCAGCTTGCCATCGTACTGGACACAACGCACGGCGGCCAAGTGGCCAACCAGAACGTGGAGACAAGAGCCCTGTTCAATGTCCCAGACCCGCAGAGTGGCATCCCGCGAACCACTGACCACCCTGGTGAGCAAGTTACCCAAGATTAGCTTTAATTACAAGTTCAAGCCCAGTTTTTACTCACTTGTTGCCATGCAGATGCATGCAGCGCACCGTGGATGTGTGCCCCTGGAGGGTGTGGACACAGGCACCGCTGTCCATGTCCCACACCTTGAGCGTGCGATCGGTGCTGCCCGAAATGATGATGTTGCCGGACATTTGCGAAGACCAAACACCGCCAGTGTGTCCAACCAGAGTGCGCAGGCACTGAAAGGAAATAAATCAGGATGGCATACTTATATAGTTACTTATCTACCTACCTACTTATGTACTTATATTTACTTATTAGGGGCTGTTACGTAATCACGATTTTGATGGTTTTCGATGGTTTCCCCCCTAAGTAATCAAGAGTAATCATTGGAGAAACCCCCTCCTCTATGATTACGTAATCATAAACATTTTGTTTCCCCATAAATTCATAAAAATAATTTTTTGCTTAACATATATTTTGATAGCTCAAAAACTGAGACTAGTTCGCGTAGAAACCGACAGACAGACTGACGGACATGTCTGGATCAACTCGGCTGGTGATGCTGATCAAGAATATATATACTTTATGGGGTCGGAGATGCCTCCTGCACTGCGTGAAGGAATGCGCCACCTGTCGGCTACAGCTTGCAACAGCAGTGCCTTAGGGCGGTGTGTTAAAATTCAAACTTTATTGCTAATATCTCCCATGTTTATCATCCGATTTTACTGAAATTTTCAGGAAACGTCCATTTTATTTAATTTATTTATTGTATCTATTAACTTTAACCCGAAAATAACGAGTATAACTTAATAACGTTTTTTATGATTTATGAGGGCGCAAGTGGGCGTGGCCAAATTTGAAAACAAACTTGATCTGCGTGCAACAGATTCCAATGTTGTCACCAAATTTGGTAACTCTAGCTCTTATAGTCTCTGAGATCTGTTGTTTCACACGGAC
>VNKF01011934.1:0-10772 GCA_008044355.1 Drosophila lacteicornis
AAATGATAGTCGTACGTCAAACCGTTCTGAGTACGTTTATGCTTAAAAATGTCGAACTTTTCAATGGAAATGTCAGATTCCACCTAACAACACTTAGTGTTGCCTAGGCCAGAAATATATATAGCAGCCCACGTATTCATTTAAGTGGCTTAAATTAAATCGCCTTTATTGGCCACTAAACACGCAATTCGGGAATTCATATATCAGGTAAAGTTTGGTGGTGAAAGTAAATCAATAAATTTTACAAAACGTTAAAGGCAATACAAAAATGGTGAAATATTATTATATGCATTTATGAAGTCAGAGTTTATATTAAATTACTCTAATTTAAGAAGTTACCATTGACTGAAATATTACTCTTGAAGAATACAAATTTGTTATTAATTTATTCACTCATACATGCCTTTTTTCAACATCTATTGCTTTTGTTTATGTTTAATTTAATTGATGATGCTAATTATAATAGGATTTAAAAGGGTTTCAGTACAGTAAGTGAAATACAAAGAATTTTCTTATACTTGAATTAGTTAAAAATAAATAATGATATCAAGATGAGTGCTAATAAAGCCCTAAATATTGCTTCCCCGCCTGCTTACATATTTAAGCCTAAAAATGATTGTATTTTTTTCAGATTGGTAAAAAATCAAATCATCCCCATCCATGTCAAACAAGTTTTAAGAATATAAATCTCATAATTTCTTTTGTGCCTTCCATCAATCACAATTCTGACACTTGGAACACCTGTGGCTGTGTATTTTCTTTTTTGCCGCAACAACCCCATCCCCATTTTTTCGGGCTGGTATTGATGTTCGGACAAATTAAACCGAATGCAAATAAGTCAATTTCAGATGAAACACGAAGCGAAATTAATGTGCTACAAAATAAATACGACAAGATAAATGTTTCCGGCACCGAAGCGGGTGCCAAGTAACAAGATAAACCGATGTGGCTGTGCTAATAAAAATACACGAGCACGAGTCCTGCGAGGCTTCGTCCTTGCGAAGTGTGTGAAGACCGCTGCGAGCACGTTTAGCATTTCAAAAGGCGTATTGTTTATTTTCCCCCTTTTCCCTGTGTTTCACATTCAATGTTATTTATCTGTTTTTTTTTTTCTCTTCTCTCCAAGCTACGATCCCTCCGCCTTTGTAACCCAAGTTCACTTTCGCAGCTCGCTTTTGTAGTTAACTTCTTTGTAGTTTCGTTTGCTTATTCATTTCCTCTTTTCCACACACACGAAAAGTTATTTTTTCCTCTCTCCCACAATGAAAACGAAACGCATTTCACCCAGCCGAGTGGGTGTCTGTATGTCTGGAGAAAATAAGCGCAAAACTGGAAAACTTGTCACGTGATAAACTCGGAAAGGAAAAGAATGTCACGTACTGAGAACGCAGCGACAACCTTTGCCACTTAAAGTTTTAAGTTGCTTGCACAGAAATATGTTTTAATTCTATAATCAGCTTGCACTTGGCCAAAACCCGAAATCAATTCCCCATTGTTTGGCGAGGTCCTTTTCCACCGAATAAAAATCCTAGCATACTTAAGGGGTCCAGAAATGCTGGTCACGTATATCCCTACCCCTCATCCTTTTCCTTTTTTTTGGGACAGCTGTTTGGGTGCACTTAGCATTGCTACATAATTTCTGATGGCGTCATTTTAAGAATTATGAATGCCACGTGACTTTTGCTGGCCAAATAAAAGAAGCCGGAAATCAGGCAACGGGGCCTTTCTATGTTAAGCAAAGCCGGAATCAGAGCATTTAAGATTGTTCAACTGAACAAAAACGGACTCAATGAAAGACGAATAAAGGTGTAAAGACTGAGAATTTTAAGGACTTTTAAATTTAGTGCTCGAACGGAAATTAGAGCTGCCGGATATTAACTTTTTTGTTTGTTAAGTCCTTAAAGGAATTTGTTGGAATTTAATTCATTGCCAACAAAAACCACACAAAATGGAACATGGGAATATATATATATCCACTAATATCAGAAGTTTATTAGGCAATAATTTATCTTAAAGGTAACATGTAGCAATTCACAATCTGCCCATAATTTCCCACGTGGGAACCAGTGTTCTTTGCCTATTTTCCGTCTGAGACTTAAAGTTGCTCTGGCCCGTATGCGGAATTTTAATTTATATCGTCTGGCAGCCGGACACCGCCGGAAAAACACCTCGGTGACCGGTCAAAGGTGTCACACATAAACCATTCAATCTGACAGTCAGTTGGGAGAATCGCAAAATCAGAGACTGGGGCTGGGGGGGGGATATAGTGATATAGCGATAGACAACGACAACGACAATGACAATGCCCACCGTTGACCGCAGTCAAACTTTCGATTTCACTTCGTTAACGTGGCGAGTTGGGCACGTATCCGCCCACCTTTAGCCCACCTTGCCGAGCGCTGCAATTTATTTTTTTGCACATCTGTCCAGACTTTTCCCGTCGCTCCATATTCATTTCGGTGGTGCAAATTGCGCACGAAACATGCGAATTCGAGTGCGAGTGCGAGGGGTGAGTGGTGAGTGCACAAAACCAATTTGTAATAAAGACGACGATGGCGAGGAAAGTGTAGAGAAACGCAATGCTTTCATTCCATTGTCCATTGTAGTTTTACTCCGTAATCAAGGATAACGAGGGTATATCATACTTCCAAAAATCCCTTAAAGTCGGCACAATATTGTGTGAAGAGTTTTTTTTAAATATGTTTCTTAGCCAGCATTCGTGATCCGATTCAAGGTTCCGAGTTTCCAATTTGCATTGATCCGCTTTCTTTTCCAGAGGCCACGATTCCTTAAAAAAGATAGGTTTGGTCTCTCTACGATCTCACTTCTCTTCTTCATACATTAAATGGTATCATTTAAATCGCAACTACACCTTTTTTTTTAGTTTTTCTTATTACATCCTAATCTGGTAGAGGCCCCAATATTTATTCGAACACTCCAGACTACTAAATTTTTGGTCCTTTGAGCCGGATCCTCGGGGGATTCTTACTTTTATTGTAATAACGATATTGAATTATCTTAAAGTTTTTAATATTTTTAATCAATATTGCTCTATTAATACCACTCTAAATATGATTAATAAATGCAACCAAATATAGAGCCAGTAAATGTCAGTATCCCCTAATATCAGAAGAAACTCGGCATCTGTTGAACAAAACTACTAGAAACTTTGTTTAAAAAAAATTATTTTCCAGCTGTACATTTTTTAGTTAAACTATAATAACTAAACCTTTTTTTTTACGTTAAGCACGAGGTATCTTCTAGTCGAAAAGCCATCTTAATTATAGTTGGTTGAGGGATAGATGCCTGGAATGGCTCACTCGGACGGAGTGGGATTATGCGGCACCAAAAGATGTTGACACATCACGCAGTCGTCCTGGCATTTGAATGTTTTCAATTAACTTTATGTAGATAAATAGCAACAACTAGCCCCCGTTGATTGTGCCCGCTGGCAGAGTCCTGCCGCTTCCATAGTGCCGAGTCCTTAGTTGGCCTTAAAGGCGTTGTTGGCCAAAAGGGCGCAGCTGAAATGAAACATTGCAGGGCGGTAAATTACGCTGGCAGGGGCGGCGATAAATGGGGAGTTTGGCGGAAATTGCATTATCAGCGTCAAAAGGCAAAGGCACAGAACAGACAACAACCCCCCTTCGGTGCCCGTGCCCCCTTTGGTGGCATGTTTTGCCGCCGGCTCTGTGCCGCTGCCACTTCCTGCACTTCCCGCCGAGACAATGAGTTGTGATAGCACAACTTTTCCAGCGGCGTCGCGCGTTGCGCATAATTACCGTTACAGCGGAACGGGACGGGACGGAACGGGACGGCAGACGCTTACACTTTCCCGCCCGCTCAAGACTGATGAGCAGTTTATGACTTGACGCTTTCGCAGTGCATTTAATACCGTTATTGTGGCGCATTTGTAGCCAGCAGTTAATAACAGTCCACGGGAAGAAAGTTTATTCTTCTTTTTTAATTAATATAAATATAACTAGATCAAGGTCTTACTTATTTATTTTTATATAAAACCAAATAATTTAATTTATTTCATTCAATTTATTTTCTTTGATAAAAAATCGTTATAAATAAACACAAATACGAGGTGGTACAGAAATCAATAGCACTTTGAAATCGCTTAATTAAAGTGTCTAAAATTATGCTACAAATTGTGTCAAAGTAAAAAAGAAAACATATTTATAATGCATACTTTTAGACACCTTTTAAAGTAATTTCTGGTTCACCCCCGAATATTCTCCAAGTGTGCGTTGCAGCTGCTAAATGGATTACGTACGCTGGCCATTGTTCATTCCGTTTATATGAAATTTTAATGAATTGTAAAGCCAGGACATCTTGGAGCTGCACACATGGGGTGCCGCCAGGGTTACCCATGTTCGGTTCTCTATCAGCCAAACATTATCGCAGTCTCTACTTCAAGTTCAATAAAGTTGAGTGCCTGGCACAAATGGAAATTTTACGCATAGCCATCGAGGCGAGAGCGAAGGAAGGGCGGGAAAGTGCCCTTTAAAATCACTTTATTATGCCGGCATGCGGGGTATTTTTTACCCCCAATTGTCGGAACGGAGCGGACACATTTGTTTGGGGGCGACAATTTATAAGAAAATTCCTATCGAACTCTCCGGCGAATGTCTTTCGGCCGATAAAAACGTACCCGGCACGCGCTTTAATCATGAAAAATCATATTGAAAGCGCCGCTCCGCACATGCCGATAGCGGGAGGCGTTTGCCTGATGCGAGTAGTGGGCGTGCCAGCCATTAAATGAATATTTCAACAAATTTACTTTTACAAGCTCGGCTCGACAGGATATTTAAGAGCCGGGCAACGAGACATACACAGGATCGCAGAGCACACAAAACAGCTGCACAATTTCCGTTGGAAACTTTTGCGCTGCAAAGTTTTTGTGTGCGACTTTTGACAACACCAACAAGGGGATAGTATCTCTGAAGGATGATTGTGTTTAAATACTCTATGAGAGTCTCAAAGAATTTTTTACATTTAGTATTTAAATGAGATATGCTAACCTCTTTGAGTATTCGGACTTGGGTGTTGTTATTGAAATACTAATGCCTGGTTGTTATATTTCTGAGCACCTTTCTTTTGTAAAATAAAGCCTTAGTCTTTGCCCTTTTGAGGTCATTATTATTATTATTTATTAGGGCCTTTCAAGATCCATATTTGAGCCACAATGCTCTGTGGGAGATACACTTCCCTGACAAGTTGGAAGTTTCCGCCGCATGCATTTCAATTGCGCCGCCGTTGCCGTCGACATTTACATGCCAAGTCATTGGCCAAAGTATCCCCCGTTCGCCCACGCCCTTGGAGCGAGAGAGCACAGTGTCTTACATCTCTTTGACTCTAATAGATTTTAATCAGCCGCAGGACATGCGCCGGACGACAGGGACAACGAGGCCCCAAACCCGCTTGGCGACAGTAGAAATTCCTAGTCAGAATCCGATGAGAAGCGCCCCGAGCAGATCAGGGCTCGCCTTTAATTATGCCAGTTGTGGAATCAAGATAAATATAGAAAAGAAATTCCTATTTTTCGGCATTTTTTTGGTCGCTTTTAAGGGCTGTCAGTTGGAAGCATTCTTTGTTCTCAGCCAGCGGGGAAAATGGAAAGTGTGAGATGGCATTGGAGTGCCAGTTTAGCGTGCGTTTTTCCACACAATTTGCCGGCAGGACCTTCGGGGCAGCGAACACACCTCTAATGAGCCACTCCACATCCTTGAAAAACCCTGCATTTTCCAGCACTTTGACACGTTCTCCTGGTTCCTGGAGAGCGCTCGGCTTTTATTTGCGTAATTGGCCAAACGCTGAGTGATGTGGCCAGCGACTTTATGGCGGAGCAAATTTAATGCCCTTATCGGCATCGGATGTTACTGGCCATAAAATGACCCGCATTTTCATCCATTCCGAAGGAAGCTTCGCCAATAAAAGTGTCGAGTGGAGTGCGTGTAATGAGCACCGGACTCCGGGACCCCAATCGAATGTCCTTTTCACTTCTGACTTCTGGCTGGCAAAAGTGTTTTAAAATGCAAAGCATCATTATTTGTGGGCATCGTTAAATTTCATTTAAAGCTGCGCAAAAGGGAGCCACCAGATGACGACTTTCCACCCCGCAAGGGTCACGGGTCCTGCGCTTATCTTGTCATTGTCATCTTTATTGGCTGCCATTATCGGCCTGCGGGTGTCCATAATTCCGCATGTAATTTGATTACCCACGCAACCCGCAAATTGCCACGCCTGCCGATATCAACAACTTCATCGGCACTCTGTGGCCTGTAATGGGGGAAAACTTTAAGATTAAAGTGTGGCAGTGGGGACTTCAATCTTTAAAAGCAGAAAATCTCAAAAAAGGTATGTAGAGTTATAAAAGTATACATTTCGACTTAAACAGACTACAAATCGAATAATAATACTAATCAATTTGATTAAGACCCATCTTATTCATCGAAGCCCCTCAGTCGCAGGCAATAGATGACAGTCGCCAGAAAGCAGAGCACCTATTGTGAAATTATTTAAAATATTGCTAATACTATATAAGGGCATTACCGCGCACGCCAAGCCGACCTCGAACCAAATGTTGGTGACGAAGTTACCGTAGTTGTTTCCCTTATTGACACAGATAATCCATATATATACCTTCACCACTATGGTAGCTACGATGAGGAACAGCATCTGAAAATATCCCGTTTTAGTTAGTCGCCCGGAGGAACTCGATCTAGACGCACCACTCGCAGGAAGGGTAACTTTCCTAAAATAGCTCCGTAAAATCCAACGCACAATCCACCCACTAAAAAGCAGGACGCTGTCAAGCTCAAATAGATAATGGCCTTGGGGGCTCCCGGTGTCATCAGGCTTAAAATGGCGAACACTATTTCAGTGATATGCACAGCCTACGGGTTGGATAAGGGATTGGAAAAGTCAAACTGAGTCGGCACTTCGACGTCCAACTCACTAGGGTAACGGGTATTGCGACCAGCACTGAAACTTTCGCCGCCGTATCTGGAAAGATGCACATCCTAGTATAAATATTATAAAAAACGTAAAATTTTCACATTGCAGCAACGACGAAAAATTTAAAATTTACGATTTTCAGGAAATTTTAAATATATAATGTTGCTTGCTTAGGTTATGTCAGGCAATACAAATATAGTAAATTTTTTCTAGGGGAAATCCTGGGAGTCTGAAGACCTAAATTGACCTATCATAGCCCATTACATGGCTTATAAAAAAGTGACAACTCCTCCAACTTCAGCTGGTTATTTACAAGTGCTAAGCCGCAAGATGCTGAAGTGGCTCCGTTGGGTTGGAGGTCCTTGGAGCCCCTAGGATATGTGAAACAGGAGCAGCAAGGACAACAAAGCGGCCACCAGCAATGCCAACAACAGTGTGGACAGTTTCCAGTTGAAGGCACAAAAGCAGGGACACCGTTCCCGTACCGCATCCTGCAGGACCTTCGGTCCCTGTTTGTTGTTCGCCGTCCCGTATCTTGTATCTGGTATCTGCCCTGGGTGTCCTGCGTCTCTGCTAAAATAATCGCCACAATAATCTGTCAACGACAGCTGCTGATGTCATAAAAACCTTTTGAAGATGTCGTTGCCGGAGTCCTTGTTAGGACACACAAACACAAACAGAAACAGGAGCTGGAGCTTGCACACACACTGAAGCAGGCTAATGATAATTTGCCACAATTTACACTCCCAGCAGCCGCAGCAACAGGACCTCCTCGTCCTGCTGCCGAAATGGCTGCGATAAAATCATTGATGAAGCCAAAAGCTAATTGAATGTTAATCGCTTGCCATTGACATTGCACGTGGCGGGAAAAGACGGGTCGGGGTGGGAAATTTCCGGGAAACCCCTCGGAAAATGGGCCAAAAGAGGGATAGAAAACTCCGAGCAAGCAACCCCCGTTCTCCGATCCGATAAAGCTCAAAGGTAAGCGGTCAATTTGCATAAAGTAATGATAAATCAACAGCAAGCGACGACCTTCAAGATGCGTTATTTGCACTTAGTTGTTTCGCCGCGCGAAGCAAATAGAATACAAACAGTCTTTAAATTAAAAATTAAATTTTAATCAAGCCCAGGATGCGTATCAGTAGGGTGGAAAGAAAAACCCTGGGCAGTGGGGAGTTTTTTCTTTGTCTGCTTCTATGACATATCGCGATGGAAAGTCTGCTTTCGTTTCTTCTACTTCCGACCGAGTAAGTCTGGTACTTGGATTTTGGGATCAACCTTGAGGGTATTCATAAACAGTGGTTGGAGCAATAGAGAACAAAAAAATGCAGAATTTAAATATTTACTTTAATAAAATCTGTGGAAATTTAAACTTTTCGTAAATAAAATAAGAGCAATAGTTTCCTTTCCCTGTGATATAATTGCTTCGTGTTTTAAGGGCAGTTTAAACTGCGCTAATTTGTACAATAATTTCTTTAAAAATTTTAAATAAAATTTTTTATATAATTATAATTATTAATATTTTAAAAATCATATTAAAAAGCGCATGCCCTGCCCACCTACAAATCATCACTGCTGTTAGCTAAAAACCAGTCTTACCAAAAGCATATAAATATACTGACCCATAAAATAATGAAATGCATAATTGGAATAAGTGTTTTTATTTTGGTAAAAAATCTGAAGGCTATCAACACCCTGCTAACGTTCACACTCGAGAACGAAACATGGAAAACAGTTGGCCGAAAACAAGGCTGCAAATTTGCATTTTCTGCCGCCGAAATGTTTCAATTGCATTTCGTTCAAATGGCAACTGCCCCTGACAGCAGCCACATTAAATGCAGGAACAGAATCCAAACAGTATCCACGGAACGGCCCTTTTGTGGTTCCGTGGAGTCAAAGTTGCAATAGAAATACTGGCCCAAAAGCAACATCAAATGCAAATGCAAACAGACAGAAACGGACACAACAGCCGTAGCAGATGCATCAATTGTCTAATTGTTTGCCGAGACAGAGACGTCATAATGTCCATCAAGCGGCGTGGAAGGGGCCAGGATACAGTGTCCTTGTTGCAGCAATGCACTGGAGAAAAATAGGAAAATTGGTAATAAAATTCAGATCTTTAAATAGCATAAATAGACAATAGAGAGTTTTATAATCGTAGCCTATACTTGGATGTATATATGTACAATTTGTGCTCCGATCTTAAAATATAATATTATAAAATAGATTAAAACATGTTTAAGGAGTATAAACAATTTTATACAATCATTCATATAAACTACAAACATTATTTGTACAGTATAATAAATACATAAACCTCTTTGCTATTTGAATATACCAAAATTACGAGTCAAACATACATAGTTAATTTATTTTAATTCAAGTTTATGGACAAAGTCAAACAATGTTCCCAGTGCATCTATAGAAAACTATGTCTGTGGCGGCGTCTGGAGTGTCATAGCCGGGTTGGACCCGTGGGATAGGTAAATTTGATTTATGACCTATTATGCGTCTTATGTCCAGCCATAATTTAATTATACGAGGACACACGGCCAGACGGAATACCAAACCCATATTGTCTGCAGTTTTTCAGCCACATGCACAATCTGCCACACATAATGCTGTTATTTAAATCATGGAAATTCGCTTACCTAAATTGCATTGCAACAATTGCGCCCAGGACCCCTTGGTCCTTTTTGTCTGGCAAAAACTGAAGCGACAATCTCAAGCCCAAATGTAAATGTAATTAAAGTGCAGTTAGGCAGTGTGGGTATGGGTGTGCGTGGCATGCGAAATGAAATTGAAATAAATTATTGACTAATTGTCAACTCAGACGAGGACAATCTGGCACATTTTGGCATGTTGTGGCATGTGGCACGGGGCGTATGCGCAATCAAATACCAAATCACAAATCGCAAATCAAAGCCAAGCCAAGAACAACAAATGCAGCTAATTTGCGAAGCTAAAAATTTCAAGACGTGGGTGACTCGCACCCCTCGCTCTTTGGACACGTTTCCGTTTAATTTAATTGTTATTGTCTGGCCTGTCTCCTTTTGGTCTGGGGGGAATTGGGCAGCTCCATTGCATGTCTCATTAGTGTCGTCTTAAAAATGCCATCGAATTTAAATTGCCACTCGATCAGAGTGCTTTAAGCTTTTCAATCAAGTAGTGAAGATATCTTAATTTAGCCATTTCAATTCCCGTTGAAAATTGTTTTACAATTTATTAAGACTTCTGCTTTGTCTTCGCTTAGTAATTCAACTAAATGGATTGCTTGAATTCGTAATTAAAATAGGGTTTGACATGCTTTAACATTACAAGAAATAATTAGCCTTTTTTATTTAGTTTCTCAGTAGCTTGACTTCAATTTTCTTCAATTGAAAATTACTAAATTATTTGCTTTTTGCTTAATTGCTTAAGAATAGAGGCAAGAATTTTAATAAAAACCACTTAAAAGACGAAGTAAAATATCCATGTAATTAAAACTTTTTGATGCTTATATTCTTATATCTTACCTTTTACTGGCATTTATTTACTTAGGGCTGGTTACTGCCCTAATAAACTTATCCCAGATAAACTTATCGTAAAGCAAATCGCGTTCATATAAATTTCAGTATGTAGATACTGCAAATTTATCTGACCGCGAAAAAAACATAGCTGTGTTAACTATCGAATTACCGGATTGTGTAAGGCGTAACTACACGGTTATCGGAACCACTCAAAACCGCTGTAAGTCTCTTCTTCTTCCTCACTTGGCTATCGGAAATCAGCTGTTCTTTTGGCAAGCCTGAAAAAGTTTACCACTA